>JYFJ02003376.1:0-42758 GCA_000934665.2 Catajapyx aquilonaris | reverse complement strand
TAACCCCCGATATGCTAATTTAAGGCGGTGTAGGGGCTTTCCCCTGGATTTCTATAAGGGACAAACAAACAAACTCTCCTCATTTATAGATTAAGATAAATAAATATAAATGGAAGCCTTTTCCACTTGAAATAGGTAGAAAACATGATCATTGATAAGTGATAATGCTGATAAGTACAGGGTGTATGTAATAAATGTCCGAGTTTTTTATACATATTAGCTCTGTTTATTTGAGAACATGCACATGCGTTGTATAACCTGTTGTCTTACATGGTATATTTGACTGTGTTAATAACATAGCGATGTAAGTGTCGTAGGGTGTATCCGCGACTCTGTTTAAAGCTTTACAACGAACACTCCGAGACAAAATCACCATCTACATAATTATAGTGATCAGCAGGATGTCACTCCAGAAGGTGCATATCATGCCAAGTTTTTAACAACATCACGAACAACAATAGTGTTACCTTCACCTAAAAATGCTTCTGCTAAAAACACTCTGCAAATAATATTATACTAAACCAACTCTGCCATCACCATGCAGAGTTTAACATAATTTATTGCATGCCCCTTCAAGCATTATTGTTGTCTTTAGGTGAGTCTATAAACCATTGTTGTTGTCCCCTCTGTTGAATCGAGTGTACTGTCAGTCCTCTGGTAATAATAATAGTACGGAGCATCCGTTATGGTCAATCCGATTGGCTCTGCTGTCCTCAAATCCTGCAAAGTTATTATTATCAGTTATTATTATTTATCATATTAGTTACAGTGAGTTTATTATATAGTCATTATGATAATTATATTACTTATCAGTTATTATAAGTATGAGTTTTGAGTTATATTAGTTATGACCATGGGCTCTTATAAGAGTTATTTATGATGGGTAATTATATCAATTATTATTCAATTATAAATAATTATGGGTTACATTTTCAATTATTACTACAACCCATAATTATTTATAATTGAAAATGTAACCCGTCATACTAATTGATGTAATTACCCATCATAATAACTGTAACTGCAATAATTATTTATGTCAATTATTGATATAATAACCCATATTTATAATGTATAATAATAAATATGAGATGATATATCAATCATTATAAATATGAGATAATTATTGTATATGAGTCATCGTAAGTTATATTAGTTATTATTAAACTGTAGATTTATATGAGAATGAGTTATTCTTTTGCAAAAATTTTGACAGCCCCTTCCTGGCCTCCCCGACTGTGGACGTAGTACCACAACCCTCACATAGATGACACATCCTCTCAGCACACTACTGCCACTCTTAGGGTCGTGCGAGGGGTAGTAGTACTACATGCACCTATAGACTCGTCCCGGACAAACAGAGATACAGACTGAAGCCAATTCTCTACATGAGTTGTCCTGGTCAACACCCTGGGCAATGAGCAATTAGAGACATACACCTGGTCATCCTTCAAGTATGCATTTCCATGACCTCCGACCCTTGAAGAACTGGACAGTGGTAAGGCAGCCACCAGACGTGCCGAAGAGCTCTGTGAATGAGAGGAAATTGAACCATTGCTCGGTGCTGTGTGAATGACCCTAACCTGACCTCAAGAAGAGGGACGATGTCGTCTTCTTCGTTCCGTTTGGCCCAGTCCAGCGGGGTCAACCCTTCCCTGTCCCTGACCCCGGCGTCAGCTCCTTTTGACAGCAGAAACTTGACCATCTCCACCCTTCCTTCCTTGACCGCCATGTGCAGAGGAGTCCTTCCTTTCCACCCCTTGGCGTTGACCTCTGCCCCTTCGGTCAGCAGGAGGTCAGCAGCCTGGACCTGGCCTTCCTCGGCTGCCCAGTGCATCGGCTCGTTCTCAAAGTCGTCCTTGGCCCTGACCTCTGCCCCTGCTCGAATCAGGGTCACGGACGGGGTCAGGTGACCTCCCTTGACCGTCCAGAACAGAGCCGTCTTTCCCTCCCTGCCCCTGTGGTTCGGAGGCCAACCTTGACTCAACAGGTACGATATGACCTGATCGTGACCTTTCCACCCAGCAATGTGCAAACCCGGGTTGTCCCACTTGTTCTTCCAACCCAGCATCCCCTCCACACCTCCCATCTCGTTCACACTCTCAGCCACCAGTTCTAAGCTGCCCTCTCCGCACCCACGCAAAAAGTTGTCCTTGACCTGCGGGTCAAACAGGGGTCAAACTCAATGTGTGGTGAGAACTAACCATTATTATGAATAATTCATGTAAAAATGGCAACGGGTTGCATCCATGGCATATTGGCAAAGCCACAATAACGTTCATCGGCTTGCGGCGCACAAGACGGACAGTATACTGGTGCGGTCACCCAAAAGCCATACAGATAACTCGTGTGCATACTGTACCTCCAGAAGTTTGACGAGTGTTTCGTGTCCCTTCTCTTTAGCCCAGTCCAGAGGCGTCTTTCCTTCCTGGTCCTTGGCGTGTGGGTCTGCCCCTAGGGCCAGGAGCAGCCGGGCCACCTCCACCCGTCCGTGTTCCGCTGCCTTTTGGAGGGGTGTCCTCTCCTTCAATCCCCGGGCATCAACCGGGACGTCCTTTTCCTTCAGAAAGTACCTGACCACCTGCTCGTGTCCATCTTCTGCCCCCCAGTGCACCGGCTCCTCTCCGTACTCGTCCTTGGCCCTTGGGTCCGCCCCTGCCCCTTCAACCAGCGCCCTGACCATGGACATGTGGCCGCCTTTGGCCGCCCAGTGAAGGGCAGTCCGACCGTCCCTTCCCCGCTGGTCCACGGGCCATCCTTGGCTCAGCAGGTAGGTGACCACAGCCTCTCGACCATTCCAAGCAGCGATGATCATGCACGCGTTCTTCCACTCGTTCTTCCACCTCCGGACAGCCCTCAGGCCATAGGTCTCCATGGTCTTGGTCACCACATCCATGTCACCTGTTCGGCAAGCAGACAACCAATCCTTCTTCGCCTGGTGAAAATACAAATGACATTATTCATTATTCACTAGTTATTCATTATTTATTATTCATTTGTTATTGTTTATTATTAGTTATTAGTCTTATTACTAATAAATTAATCATGGATTCTTTATTAGTTATTGCTTATTATTAGTTATCGCTTATTATTAGTTATTACTAATAAATTTGTTATGTATTATTTATTAGTTATTGCTTATTATTACTGTAGTTATTAACTATTAAATTAGTTATGGATTCTTCATTAGTTATTGTTTATTATTAGTTATGTATTTTATTAGTTATTGGTGATTATTCGTTATGTATTTTATCAGTTATTGGTGATTATTAGTTATGTATTTTATCAGTTATTGGTGATTATTAGTTATGTATTTTATCAGTTATTGGTGATTATTAGTTATGTATTTTATCAGTTATTTACGTATTACATAACTTATTTGCTTGTTATTAATTACCGTACTTTAGTTACTTATTACATATGAGTTATTTGTAGATTATTTATTAGTTATTATTTGGTGGTTATTATTTAGGGGTTATTATTATTATAACCCCTAAATAATAACCAATAAATAATAATAATAGTTATTGGTTTTGTAAGTTACTTGTTATTGGTTATTCATTACGTACAGTATATTGATACCTTTATTTATATTATGAGAGCCAGCGCTACAGTTATCGTGACTTGCGTTATAGGAGGATTCAGTGGGTGACCAGCGTGTCAGTGCTAACAATGCTTACTTGTTCCTCACTGTTGGCGGCTGGCTCTACCGGAATTTGCGTGGACGATGGCACTACAGGAGCACGGGTGGTAGTAGTTGGAGCAGAACGGGTGGTAGTTGGAGCACGGGTGGTAGTTGGAGGCCTGGTGGTGATGGCGGGTGCTGGGGTCGAAGCCAACACTACTCCAGGACTGGCCTCCAGGAGAACGACCACGTGGGAGTGACCCCAAATGACAGCCCAATCTCGAGGCACCTTCCCGAACTGGTCAACTAAGGTCCGGTCAGCTCCGGATGCCAACAGGAGCTGGGTCAGGTCAAGCCGACCATTGAGGGCCGCCCAATGCAGAGGGGTACGGTCAAACTCGCCCCGGTCGTCGACCCTTGCCCCCTCTCTCAGCAGGAGGTCGACGACCCTCACGTGACCCGCGATGGCGGCCACGTGCAGAGGCCCGTCTCCTCCCTCGTCCCTCGACCTGACCCTGGCCCCTGACCTGACCAGAAGCGTGGCAGCGAACAGGTGACCTCCCTTGCTGGCCTTGTGCAGAGGTGTCCCTCCCCAGTAGCCCTTCTGGTCCACGGGCCAACCCGAGGTCAGAAGGTGGCTCAAGATCTGCTGGTGACCCTCCTTGGCCGCCAGGTGGATGCAGCTGTCCCCGAAGCCATCCTTGACCCCTACCATGGCCAGCAGGCCCCTTCTCTCAGCCAATCTCTTCACAGTTTGCAAATCTCCAACTTGGCAAGCTTGCAGAAATCTCTCCGCCTGGAAAAATATTATATTAATAACCGAATAACTATTCATAACTAATAATAATTGACGTCAATAACTAATGATTGATGCTAATTACCCTAGAAAATATATAGCTGATAATAAATGATAGCTAATTATGAAATAATATATAGCAAGCTACTAAAATATAAATAATACGCGATAAGAAATAATAAGCAATAGGAAATAAATACTAATACAGGTAAATAAATAATCAATGCAAACGAATATATATAATAAAACTAATAAAATACTAATATATCACTTACAGTAGAATAAATGACAAATATATACATTAACAAAAATTAATAACTGTCATTCAGACGGTATTTATTTACTTGTTATATTGTGCTGTATTATTATTGCATTAAATATATGGGATTGGTGTTTTATTATATTGCGTTGTATTATTGTTATATTTTATTCAGCGTTATTATTTGATTACATTGATATCTGGTATGATTACATCATTACATTGTTACATTATAAGTTACTTTTCATTAGTAGTTTAAATTTTTCATTATAATATTTGGTGATATTACACTATATATTATATTATGATATTTGGTGATATTACACTACATATTATATAATATTTGCCGGTGATATTACACTATATATTATATTATAATATTTGGTGATATTACACTATATATTATATTATAATATTTGGTGATATTACACTGTATTATATTATATTTGTTATACATAGTGGCTTTGCCTCTTTCCTTCAAACACATAGGCAAAAGCACACTAATATTGGCGATAATATTTTGCGTTTTCTCGAAGGTGGCTCCAATATTTTTGTGGCATGTCTCCACAGGTATGGATGTAAACACATGCGATCATGAACAGACTCACTTCTTCATCCTGGTACTCCCTGATGACGAAGGGTATGACCGAATGGTGCTTGTGTTGCCTGGTGCCCTCGACGGCCAGTTGCCTCGCAGATCTTCTCCTGTCAGCAACATACGTGACACCCTGTACCACCAAACACCCGGAGGCCAGTAAGATCAGGAGGAATCCAGATCCGGCCATGCTTGGCACTGCCCGGCTGTTGAACTGGTCACCGGCAGAGGTCAAAATATTAACAATCCAACCGAAGAAGCTGCTACTAAGAAGCCGCTAGTTTAAAATGAAGATCACGTGCCAGACACCTGCGCAAACCTGTTTTTGTCTATGGAAGCAGCGGTGACCTTGCCCCCCACCTGACCTCCTGAATAATGGTCCAGCTCTGGAAGGACACTCGTTGCTTACTAAGTGACCTTTGAAGTGGCGATACGGCGTCATATCGAGTAGTACAGGAAAGATGTGGTCACGTACAATATGATCAAGGTGTAGTTTTTTTCCCCCTTGCGATTTCTTAGAATTTGCGCAGTTGCTAAACTGGTTAGCAGGGGGAACTACAGGATTCCTCGTAACGATGACGTTTTGATTAATTTGTGGTGTTGTCTTTGACGCATATTTTGCAAGTAGTTGTAAACATCAGCAGTATATTGGAAAGGTAAATAATAATTTGCAGAAAAAACATAGGCTTACTGCAGTAAAGGCTGCCTCGTACAGTACACATACTGCATTTTTGCAAGTACGACTTAATTTATTGCAATAATATATTTTATGCAATGACTTTATTGCAATTTTTTGCAATTATTTTTTTGCATTTGCTGTTATTAATTTATTGCATTTTCCTATTATTATACTGTAGAGAGGTTTTATGCAGTGAATTTATTTGAACTTTGTGTTTGATTTATTGTATTGTTCTGCAAATAATTTATTGCATTTTTTTGCAAATAATTTATTGCAATTGTCTGCAAATAATTTATTGCAATCTTCTGCAAAGAATTTATTGCAATTTTCTGCATTTAATTTAGTGTAATTGCATTCAATTTGTTTTTGCAAGTGTACGCAATTTTATTTTATTTTTATACGATTTATTATTGCCATTTTGCTATTAATTTATTGGACAGTTTTATACGGTTAATTTATTCCGTATAATAACCAGCAAACCAGGACACAACACAGGAAGTATGACCACAGCGTCACCACGTTGTGGTCTGAAACAACAAAACCGGAAGAAGGAAATAATATTTCACCTAACAGATGGGTCACACATTTCCATTTAAAAAAACTAATTATTCATGATTGGAATTAACGTCATCATAACAATCACACCCCAAGAGAAAATAATATTGTTGTCATTGTTTGCAGTGCCTATAGCCACATCGGTACTAATATTTTTGACAATTATTTTGGTTTATGGTATATCATTAACCAATCGCTAAACATTAAATAATAAATTGTATTCAGGGCTGAAATTTTTATTGCAAAATATTTTTGATACAAAGAATTTCCAAAGTTTAAAATTGCGAAGATCTGACTTCCAAAATGGCCAGAACATCTCGTTTTCCCGTCTCCTTCGCGACGTCCACTGGAGTGTGACCTTCTGCGTCCTTGACCCCTGGGTCACCGCCCTTTGACACCAGAAGCTGGACGAGGTCAGCCCTTCCGTCCTTGGCTGCCAGATGCAGTGGAGTCCGTCCCTTCCATCCGACCGAGTTGACCTCTGACCCTTCACCCAACAGGAGGTCAAGGGCTGGCAGCTGACCACCTTCGACAGCCCAGTGCACTGGTTGGTCACCGAAATCGTCTCTGGCCCCGACCTTTGCCCCCTTCTGAATCAGCACCTTGCATGTGGCCAGATGACCTCCCTTGGCTGCCCAAAATAGTGGTGTCCTCCCGCCCCTTCCAGGCTGGTCAACAGGCCAACCCTTTTCCAAAAGGTAGGTCACCACGTCCAGGTAACCTCTCCAGGCTGCCACGTGCATCCCAGGGTTATGCCACTCGTTCAACCAACCCAGGGCGGCCCCTATGCCCCCTGACCTTGACACGGCCTCCTTGACCTCATCCAGGTTGCCCTCAGTGCAGGCACGCAGGAAGGCAGCTTTGATCTGTAGGTCAGGATTGGTAGTTAATATTTGTTTGTCTGTCTGTCTGTCTCACTGGATGTCTGTCCGTCCGTCCGTCCGTCCGTCCGTTTGTTTATTTCTATATAGTTGTTTGTCCATTTGTTTGTTTGTTTGGATTGAGTCATCACCTTAACTCAGCCAGGTAGTACCATACCCCTCGCATAGGTGACGCATCCTCCTGCCACTCTCATGGTAGTACGAGGGGTAGTGGTACTGCCTGATGGCTGCGTTGAGGTAATGACTCACCCGGACAAACAAACAAACAAACAAACAAACAAACAAACAAACACAAACAATATACGTGAGTATTTGTCTGCCTGTTCGTTAGTTTTTTTCGCTTTGTTTGTCTGTTTGTTTGTTTGTCCAGGGCGAGTCATCATCCCAACCCAGCCATCAGGTATAGTACCACACCCCTTTCATAGGCGGAGCATTCTTCTGCCATTCTCAGGGTCGTGCGAGGGGTAATAGTACTACCGTACCGGGCTGAGTGGGATGATGACTCACCCCGGACAAACATACAACCTAACTAACTCACTAACTAACTGACTGACTGACTGATTAAGTAACTAACAAACAGACAAGAAAACTAACAAAAGGACACGCATACTAAAAGACAAACAAACGGACAAACAAGCAAACAGACAGACAGGCAGACAGACAGACAGACAAAACGGGCCAACAAACTACCAGACTAACTGACTAACTAACTAACTAAGCCGATTATTATGATACTCACTTCAGGTTGGTCGCTGGACTCCTGCTCTTTGATGGTCAGATCCAGTGGAGTTTGACCATCGTCGTCCTTGACCCCTGGGTCAGCCCCTTTGGACAGCAGGAACTTGACCAGCTCCCGGTGCCCGTACATGGAGGCCAGATGCAGAGGGGTGCGACCTTTCCAACCTTTGACCTCCACTCCGGCTCCTTCCTTCACCAGCATGTCCACCACCTGGACGTGACCCTCTTCTGCTGCCCAGTGGACAGGCTCGTTCCCTAGCTCGTCTCTGGCCGTGACCTTTGCCCCAGCCTGGATGAGAGCCTGGGAGGTGTCCAGATGACCTCCCTTGGCCGCCCAGTCAAGAGGGGTCGCCTCTTCCCTTCCCTTCTGGTCAACTGGCCATCCTTGGCTCAGGAGGTAATTGACCACCTCCGTGTGACCTCTCCAGGCAGCCACGTGCATCCCTGGATTGCGCCACTTGTTGTGCCACTCCAGCATGGCCTGCACGCCACCTTTGACCTTTGACACCGACCTCTTGACCCCTTCCAAATCTCCAGTCCCGCAGGCAGCAAAGAATTCCTCTTTCACCTGCACGAATATCGTTAGCAATTTGTTAAATTTGCTTATTAATTTTTTAAACTAAATTAAATTAAATAATATTTCCCCACCAATCGTTATAATTTCCAGGTTACACTCAGCAGGGGGCGGGGCTAATATGGTTGCGAAGGACACAAGCCACCTCCCGAAACCCATAAGTTAGCTTACTCCTACTGTAGTTATCACTTAATTTTTTTTTAATGTTGAATATGTGCCAGTGTATTATCGTGTAAGCAGTAATTGCAATTTGCAAACATGCACAGTACTTAGAAAAAACTTGTCTCAAGGTAGTAGTACTTAGAGCAATTAGTGTCTTCCTAATTATTACCTGTTGATAATTGCGAGATGCTGCCAGTTCATTCTGCCTCTGAGTCAGAAGGTCAGCGATGGACAGAGATGACTGGACATCGTCCGGGATAGGTGACCCCAAATTGACCCCAACGAGGGTCAGCAAGAGGAGAGCGATCAGACACGATCTGGACATGGCTGCGACTCTTCAGGCAATGAAAAGAGGTGTGTGCTGCATGCAACAACCTTGGACAACTCACAACTTGTTAAGTGATTCAGGGACTTTGAACTTGAAGAAGAAAATATATAAGAAAGAAGCGTTGGAAAGAAACAGGATTGGAAATAATGAAAATCTCAGCACTCTTATAATTATGTACGGTTTAAAAAGTCAATTATTTTCATTCCAGCATTAAAGTTTCTCAAACCTATATTACTACTGCATTTCCTTATTCATTAACATTTAACAAAGGTCAGTATCTGCGAAATGCCCGGATTTCTAGGAATACTTGTTGCTAGAGTAAAACCGGTTATGCAACTTTCATTCCAAGAAGTCATACAGGCCTTGTGAAAAGCAATTATTGTCAATTTGTCGGAATTAAAAACAGACGAAAAAAATTATCTGATCGTATAGAATTGGCTTAGTCTGTGCCTCTGGCTGTCCAGGATATTCCATTTATGTGAGGGATACGGTACTACGTGGACAGTCCCGGAATAATTTATGTTATTGCCTAATATGGCGGCAATATTGTGGCGTAATTAGATAATGACTTGCAATTATCGTATTAGTACGGCATAATTGTCATTATAAACACGGGTCAATTTACGCATAACTCATTCACGAACAATTAAAGCTCTTTAGTGTGATCTAATCTCGCACAGGCTAAAACGGGCTCTTAATTTGAGACAATTATATATTATTACATTTTTACTGTATGTCATTAAGCGCTCATTACCTCCAAAATAATTGTGGGTAATTATGTCCTTAAAATGTTGTGCGTAGTACAGTTGGGTGTTCAACATGGAGAAGTTCGGACACTTGTTTCTGGTGCTCCTTCCTATTGTGACTGGAAGCAATATATCGGTGACCTCTGACCCAGAGGAGCAAGTACTGTTGGCCCGACTGGTGCAGGCTATCCTGCAAAAGCAGTCGTGCTCGTTGGTGACCTCGAGTGACCTGGACACTGTCCCGTTTGGAAAGGTCATGTCGCATCATCAACAAAGGTATGGCCCATCAGTAGTGTCTATTGGTCACCATGATGTGCCTGACCTTGACTGGACCTCCGTTTCGCCTGACCTCTTATCTGACCTTTGGCCTGGATTGACCTGCACCCTTCACCTCCTCCTGCCCACTAGTTCATCCGCATTCCCACGTGTCCTTATGCAAACAGCATCTCAGGTCAAAGTAGACCCAGCCCTGCACCTTTTCCTGATCCACCTCCCACTTGACCCGACATTAGAAGAGGTCATGACCTTTCATCCGCCTGCCCACTCGATCTTGAAGAAGGTCATCACCACTTACCAACCAGGTCATATCCGGATGCGCACAGTCTGCTTCTACTGTGGTAGACATGGATATGACCTGTTTCACCCCATCCGTGAGTTTGACCTCATGACCCAGATTGACCCCCTGACCTTTTTTGACCCCAAAATTCGGAGCGCAAACGGAAGAACAGTGCGGTTGGGCTACTATGGTGACATCGACATTGTTGGAGCCAGACAAAGGAAGAAGGTCATGGGCGAGACCTCGTTGACCTTACACGAAAGAAGTGAGGTCGTCTTTGAGGAACTTCTGGGGGCAACACTGGTCAACATTGAGGTGTCCATCAAAAGCATCGAGATCAACTTTCGCAATCCGAATGGATCTTGGGAAGGTTTTGTCGGACACCTTGTCCGAAACAACACTGACCTTGTCCCAGTCTCATTTCCGGACGAAGAAACGTACCGGTACCAACTGACAGCACAGCCGTACATCTACGCGTATGGTCTGGGAGTGACCCGAGTGCCCCGCGGGGTCGTGACCTGGACAGTCATATTCAAGCCGTACCCGATCATATTCTGGTCACTGTTCATTCCGACCATGTTCATGTTCACTCTTGTCGTCCGATATTTTCTGACCGATCCTGGACAACCTGAGGCACAGATCGAAGCTGCAGTACCAATCTCCTCACATAGATGGCTCGGACAGACAGAGTCACATGTGACAATCGCCAGATCTGCTGCCCTCGTGTTTCGTCCATTGTTGGACCAGCCAATCGCGTTCGGGTCACCTGCCCCATTGTCGCTGATCACGTCCTTCCTCTTCTTCGTGACCGTGGTCACTGTCGGCTACAAGGCCAAACTGGTCTCGTTTCTGACCTGGCCTAGTAAGGAGTTTGTACCAACAACGGTGCACGAAATTGTGACGTCCAATTGGGCAGTGGAAGCCAACTCTTTGAACTACCTGGTGTTGCAGAAGTACGCGGCAATGGCTGATGACCCGGTGTTGCACACCATGATGCGTCGGATGGTGATGTGCGAGAGTATACGAAGCTGCTATGACAAGACACACAAGACGAACGTGGTCTGCATCGGCATCAACGTCCTGATGGAGCGCGAGGTGTACCGGTACACAACCAGCGGAGGTGAGTTGAAGTTGAAGTACTGCGATGAGAAGAAGTTTCCGAAGTACAACCACGTCGGTGTGTCCAGAGGCAACCTGGCTCTGTACCGTCTGGTTTATGCAGCGATGCGGGTGTTTCTCGAGACCAATTTGGTGGACAAGATGGTGCAGGATGAGATCTACATGAACTTCCTGTCCTGTCTGAAGGATATCCGGGCCGAAGAAGAGCAAGACGAGACACTCCGTTTGTTGGACGAGCATCTGACCGTGTCCAAACTCTCGGCCATGTTCAAGATCTGGTACCTCGGACTGTCCTGTTCGTCCGTCGCACTTGTATTGGAACTTGTGTACGTAACATTTTCCACAAGAATCCGATTTATAGCCAGGCGCATGTAGTACCACTACCCCCAGCCAGACCCTGAGAGTGGCAGGAGTGTATCGGTTGTATGTAATACTTCTAATCAGCTTATTCTCTCCATCGGATGTTTGTCCGACATGATAGTACCACTCTGGAGGCCGATTTACCATCTAGCTCTATTCTTCACGCATAGATGGCGCACCCTTCCCCTGAACACTCCTGCCGCTCTCAAGCCGTGCGGGGAGACTGGTACTATCAGGTCGGACAAACATCCGACGGAGAGGAATACGCGGGTTAGAAGAAATATTCTGCGGATATTCTTCTCCGTCATGTCGTGCCCAGTAGAATTTGGAAAGTAGGAGCGTACGCCATCTAGCGATTTCTTTCTGAACATGCAGCACCCACTATAGTCCGGTACAGTTTTCCCGACGAAGGACGGGCTATATTGCGCAAGTAATTATTTATTTATTTATTTATTTATTTAGTCAGTCAGTTAGTTAGTTATAGTTTGTTTGTTAGATCGTTATTTATTTACCATCAGCAGTAGAACCCGTTCTTCGCACGGCCTGTTTTCGTGGTAATGTAATCAACAACAATCAATGCCTGTCATGGAGACCAATATTGCAGACGAACGAACGAACAAATGACGCAACGAACGAACAAGCAAACGAACGAACTGACTTTCCCTTATATATGTGAGATTTGTTTATTTACTTATTTTTGTCGATCTAAATAATTATAATTGTGTAGCCTATATATTGTACTTATTACAATTTTTCATTTATTAGTTCGATTTTCTTTTTCGGTATTTAGTATTAATTTTTATTGAAATTATTGCAGGTTGAGCTTCAATGCATCACATGAGTGTGCGTAGTTACACGTATGCCAATGTACAGTATCTTACTTGCAAGTAATGGCGCAAGGTCGAGGGAAGGACGGTTATTCTAAAAGTTTCTGTGGCTTTTAAAGCTTGACCCCCCCNCCCCCCCCCCCCCCCATCCCCATAGTTTGCTTGGGATTAGCCGAGACGTACTGTACACAATGTCGCAAATGTCGCACTCGCACATAATATTCAACAGCACAAAATCGGTTTCATTTTAATCATACTAGTTTAGTAAGTATCGTCCTGCGGGTTATACCACCTTGACGGGTCGCCTGACATGCAGTATATGACACTTCTTATTATATTTTAAACGGTTGTAAGGTCAGTGGGGACACGCCCTGTTAACATACTCAGCATGTGGTGCCCCATCCCCAGGAATAGACTTGAGCCCATTACGCTGCCGGCACATTGTAACTGCTTTCCACACATTTTTGCCCCACTATAATATGCCCCTCCCTTCACGAGAAAAGCCAAGTAATAATATTCTTGGCTTTTAAGTTCCCAACCACACACGTCATGAGAATGCGGCAAGTCCTTTTTACCTCCAATGGAAATCAAATAAAAAGTGTCAATAAAAACGCAGAAATTAAATATACTGTAGCATCATGCAAATAATAATAAAAACAAATAAAATGTATAAATATGCCAATTTGTAAGTGCAGCATGTCGATTTTACCTATAAGAAGTTTAGAAATTTAAATCAACTAAATGTACACTAATGTAAACGAAGCCGAAATAAAATAAAATAATTAAAAAATACTGTAACTTCCTGATTACAAACCCACACATATAAATTTTATTTTCGATTCATTTTTAAAATATACATACGAGCAAATGAACTACTTACTACTACATTACTAACCAGTAACTAATAACTAAAAATAAAAAATAAAAACTTATTACTACCTACCGCCGGGTACTTAAATCACTGATAATAATATACGTAAATAAATAATCAATATCTAATAATAACATATTAAGGGCGACACGGTGGCATAGTGGTTAGCACCACAGCCTCTGAGGTCCCGAGTTCGATCCCCGGATCGGGCAGATGATGCTTATGTTTATCATCATCATCATCATCATCATCATCATCATCATCATCATCATCATCATCATCATCATCGGACTATTATTAACAGATTAAATACTAATAACTACCACTAACTAATAAAACTCATAAGTAACAACTAATAGTACTAATTACTAATAACTAATACGAAAAATAACTACTGACTTATAATAATTAATAACTAATACAGTTGAATCCTGATATAACATAGTCTACTTCAAGGGACAGCGGAAATAAGTCTGTAATAAGTCATAACTAAGGTCCGATAGAGCCGAATACAAAAGCTATAGGGCCTATATATGGAGGTTTGCCGAGTCTGTTGTAACCGAAAGTCTGTTATATAGCCGAGGCTGTTATATCCGGATTCAACTGTAATAAATAAATACTCGCTTATAATCTAACAATCTAATAATTGTACGAGTGTCCTAAATGTAGGACGCTAGGCATATCTGAATTAAACTGGAAAAAAAACCTATTACTTATTATAAAAGGTAAAGTTTGTTTGTTTGTCCAGGCTGCGTCTCAATGTATTGTTTTCTAATGCGCATAACATGAACTCCGTGCCCTTTTGCACACCTTCAGGTGCGGAATGACTCATTGAACTTGTAATTAATAGCATTGCGGCCTATTAGCGTCGCCATAAAACATGAGATTCTGGCATCAGACTAACCCAGGGTGTCGCAACACCTGTCCTCCTAGTTCATCGCACCTTCTTCGCACCTCCTTCCAAGTGTGGTTTAGCAACAATACTCGACAGCATCAGGTGCTCCTATTATTTTTATAGCATTGGTTTCAACACAAGGAACAATATTCTGGTCCACGCGGTTTGTGGTGTCGTTTCTGGTCTCACCGCAATCGACTACATTGGCAAGCAAGAAGCAGCCCTCTTTGTATATCCCCATCACAAAATGACGGGGGGAAATACCAAATTTAGACTTGGGAAAAAGGAGATGTTAAAAGCCTCCAGAGCCACAGTCGCCTTCCAGCCGCCTAGACATCCAGTTGCTTCTTGTTAGTTCATCAAGCACCACACACCTCTTTCACACAACAATGGTACGTCCACTGTTGTTAAGGGTAGATCATATGGCACTAATTAATCATCATCTTGTTTTTGCAGGAGGAGCTTGACAAGGACCAGATCGCCAGTGAGTACACTATTACTGAAAATTGTTCAAACTGTCAATGCATGTCACTCATATTGTCAAATTGGACAATTATAGTAGTGTCAAATCAGTTTCACAACAATTGTGTCCATCTCACAATTGGTCAATGGTCAAAAATTATTAACACTCCAGTTTCACCAAAATTGTGCCCGTCTCACAATATAACAATTTGCTGAACAATATTGAACAATTATTATTGTCAACATTTCAATTGTTCAACAGTTCAATTGTTCAACAAATATATTGTCAATAGTCAAGTGTTAAATTGATCAAAAATTGCCAATAAATAATCACTTACAACATTATTCGGGGCGACCCTTCAATTATTATTGTCAATTGTTCAACTAATTGTCAATTATTGTCAATTGTTCAACAAATTGTCAATATCAACACTCCTGATCCACAACAATTTTGTCATCATTTTATTAAACTGTCCATTGTGACAATTTCGAGTCTTTCTACTTACTGAATCATGCCAATGTAGTTAGAGGCAATAATTAAATATAAATTAATAGTGTGTGACAACAAGACATGTCCGTATTGTTGCAGTGCTGCGCAAGGCCTTCGACAGCTTCGATCGTGACAAGAAGGGCTCCATTTCCACCGACATGGTGGCCACCATCCTCAGGCTGATGGGTCAGGCCTTCAACGACAAGATCCTCAGAGAACTCATCGAGGAAGTGGACGCTGACGGTAAATCACCTGGAAAAAAATTTATGCAAAATTATACAAATTAAATAAATATTTCGTCAAATTTTTCAGGATCCGGTCAGCTTGAGTTCGATGAGTTCTGTACTCTGGCCGCTAAGTTCATGATGGAGGACGATGCTGAAGCAATGGCCAAGGAGTTGAAGGAAGCCTTCCGTCTCTACGACAAAGAAGGTACTTTGATCTCATTATTTTTACCTGCAAGAATCTCATAGTGTAAACGCACTGTTGGGCGTGCCAATTTGAACTGGATCCAAACCACTCTCATTAAACTTGAGAGGTGCCATCTAGCAATCTGTAAACAAGTGTGTGGCAACGGGTATGAAATATGGTACCTTCTTATCTCTCCCCCTCTCAGGAAATGGCTATATTCCAACTTCGTGTCTCCGTGAGATCATGCGTGAGCTGGACGATCAGCTTACAAACTCAGATCTGGACGCAATGATCGAGGAGATTGACAGTGATGGCTCCGGAACCGTTGACTTCGATGGTACGTCTTCGGAATTTAGGGTGTTCACACGGGAGTTGCTGTTCTTGGTCTTTGGGGTCGTTGCTGTTGGTCGATCACGCAACTTATCGATATATTGATTCACATTGATACAAAATCGACCTGCAATTATGCCAGTCAAAAATCGATTTAAAATTTATCGATATGCTCATTCATAATATCTAATATTATCGATATTCTCATTCATAATATCTAATATTATCGATATTCTCATTCATAATATCTAACATTATCGATATGCTCATTCACGTTAACTAATATTATCGATATGTCCATTCATAATATCTAATATAATCGATATGCTCATTCATAATATCGAATATTACCGTATCGAAATGCTCATTCATAATATCGAATATTACCGTATCGAAATGCTCATTCACGTTATCTAATATTATCGATATGTCCATCCATAACATCTAATATTATCGATATGTTCATTCACGTTATCTAATATTATCGATATGTCCATCCATAATATCTAATATTATCGATATGTCCATCCATAATATCTAATATTATCGATATGTTCATTCACGTTATCTAATATTATCGATATGCCATTCATCATATCTGATATCTAATTATCGATACGTACTTTATATTCCCATATCTTGTCAGAAAATCGATCTGGATACTCAAATATCGAAAGTAATGAAAGGAACTTCTCCATTAGTTCATCGATACTATTTTAATAGAGTTAACCAAAACCTGGACAAACAAAGAACAAACAAAATGCAAAGTTTGTTTGTTTGTCCAGCTTACCACGTGGTAAGTTTTCGTATATTAATTAGGGCCTAATTAATGTATAAATGTTCGAAGCCATGACGCCAACAGCATCGACCTAACGACAAACGACGTCAGTGTGAACCTACTCTAAACCGACCTGTTCTGATAACATTTTTATCTGATTACAGAGTTCATGGAGATGATGACTGGAGAGTAAAAAAATCATTTGCTCAACAATCGTGGTCAGCATGAAGGCAGAACATATTGGTGTTGGACTTCTCATTTTTTTTGACTACTTTACTACTTTCTTATTGTTGGAAAAAATATATATATAGAGTTGTTCATGTGGTAAGTGATTTTGGAACAACAGTGTAACTATAGTATATATACTTGACTCATTTCTCTTAATGTACAAACTAATTTGGTACACACTTCAATAAAATCCATGTTGCTTTTCAACTCTGCTTGCAAGATGCTTTGATTGACCCTCTAGTTTTTTTTTTGTGAATTTCGCAAAAGCTTTTGGCATTTTTTTAAAAGTTAGGATTTGCCTGTTTATAACAGACTCCCGTACCGTAGTGTATGTCACGGCAGTGTGTGAAGGATTCATGCTACGCGCGTTTAAAAAATGGACAAACAAACAAACTTTCCCATTTCCAATATTTATATGTAAAAGGAGAGTAAATTATAATGCAACCATTTTTAGCGAATATTTCAAGCAATTTCACTGCCATTTATTGCAAAAAAGATTGTAACGCACACAAATTAAAATTCCAATCATTTTCGCAAAATTTTCAGATTCATTTTTTTTGCAAAAATTGCAGCTTTTCGCCTGTAATAATTTTCAGCACGTTTGCATTTACTTTGTTGTGTTGCCTTCTGCTGCTAATTAACCTGCTGCACGTTGCAATTCTTTTGCAAAACAATTTTCATGATTAATGCAGACTTACACTTATTACATTTTGTACAAATATATTACTTTAATTAAGCTGAATTTTGATATTTATTTTAAGCCCAAATTAGACGGCATTATTTTGCAATTTCCGCGTCTATATTTCCTAGAAGTCTATTCTGAACTCCCTCAAAATTTATGCTTTGCCAATACCGCATGACTCGCGTATATTTTTTTGCGCGACTTTTTCATTTGGCACTGGTTACAACGTCCAAAAATATAAACCCGCATATAAAATTAGGGCGTGAGTCACCAAAAAATTTTGGGAGGGAGAGGAGGGCAAAGTCCTCCCTCATTTTCCTCCCCCAAAAAAATCCATCAATTTGCACTGACTAAACAGGAAGGAAAACCGGAGCCGGAAATACTTGAACCTACAACAATGTGCAGGGTGGGTCATTGCCCCAAAAAAAGTCTGTGACCTACAGGAGAAGTATGCTGGAAAATATGCAGTAGTGATGGGACAAAATTAGCTTCAATTAACAGCAACTTAGCATTAGGCCATTAGCTGCTACTTTTATTATAACTAGTAATAACTAGTATATTTTATAACGTACTTGCAGTGGAGCCCGTTCTTCGCAACGGTTATATATGTAACCAACCATGGAAACATGTTGCCATGGTACGTAATTGGTAACCAAACCTGGAAAATCAAACAAACGAACAAGACAAACTTTGCCTTTTAAAATAGCCGATTCATACATTTTAATATGTAATTATCTTACCGAGTATCTTACAGTATATATGGATTTGGTTAATCATCAAGGGCCGAATTCAGAGAGGTTGCTTAACGTAAACGCGCCCGATTAAATCCTTTAGTCAGCCTCGATTAGCAAATTTAATCAACCTGCTAATACAAAGACAGCGATTAGCGCTAAGCGCCCCCTAATCGCACTTGCTAGCACTTTTAAATTTGCTAATCGAGGATGACTAAAGGATTTAATCGGGCTCGATTACGTTAAGCAACCTCTCTGAACTCGGCCCTATAAATATATCTATTGGTAATTTTACTTAATTAAACTCTAATTTATATGATTGTATTATTGTAATTTATTTTGATAATACAGTAGTTGTTATTAATATAATTATTATAATATATTTCACTTTCGCTAATTATAATAATAATAATGCTAATAATAAATATAATCATTAACTAATATACATTAATTTATTTTACTTAAGTGATAATTTATATATTTATCATTATCACAATATCATTTAACTGTTATAATTTATACTTAATAGTTATAGCCTAATTAATATATTTATCCTTATTATAATATGATTTAACTGCTGCGACTTATTTTGCTTAATAGTTACAATTTATATATTTATCATTATCATAATATAATTTAACGTTTTTAATTTATTTTACTTAATGGTTATAATTTATATATTTATCATTATAATAATGTAATTAACTATCACTAATTCTTATTAAGATTGTACCGTACCATTAAAAATGTAAAATTATTACGAAATACTTATCATTACAGAAATTATTGATGCAATTTTTTTGCTAGTTAATATAACCATAGATTATTTCCGGTGTTAATTATGATATTTTATCCATCGCAAATTGTTCGCTCCAGCTACTAGTTCGAAGTGAAGCAGCAAGGTTGCTATAGTGTGAACAACCCACTTCTTCTCCCATCAGCAGACTCTATTGTTGGACTTGGGCAATTTGCGCAACAAACCAAGCCCACATAGGCAAAGATAATATGACCTTCTGGTGTTAATGGTGCATGTCAAGGTGCAAGGACAGTACTTCGCCTTATTCTGAATGGGATTTGCATGGGGTGCACTGGTCCTAAAATAATTATTTGGAAGCCTGATGATAAGAAGAGAGCAGCCGCGCGGCCTCATAAATCTCTGTCTTCCGCGGAATGGAACCTTTTGTTGTTGGCCCACCCTAAAAATAACCCCCCAGCGGTAACATAAGCATTGCAACTGGTTGCTAAAGCAAACCACACAATTTCGTCCATTTCGGATGGAGCACGCCCAGGCCACCACGGTCTACAAATATTGACCCAGTTCAAGAGGTCGGCAGGAGTCACCCCAATAGATGCAATCATTTAAATTAATGGTACTTTTAATTATAATTACTGTTTCATCGATTACATTTTCATTTCAATTCCGTTACACTTGAATATAATATTGATTTGAATTGTAATTTGCACTTAAGTTTAGCCTTATAGTATTTTATTTACATTTTAATCCAATGTTAATTTTAATGATAAACTGTAATTTTTTACTTGAATTATAACTTTTAAAAAAAATTCATTCCAATATGAATCAAAAATATTTTCATCGATTAATAAATTGCAATTTTCACTTAAATCTAAATTTTTGACATTTCTTTCTAATTCTAATAAAAATTATTTTCGTGGATTAATTGTAAGTTTCACTCAAATTTAAACCTTTTAAAAGTAGGCCTATACTTCGTTCAAATTGAAAATAATAAAAAATTAATCGATTAATTGGAATTTTCACCTAAATTTCTTACATTTTCAGTCTCGCGTAATAAACATTAATTTCATTCATTAACAGTAATTCTTTTTTGAAATTTTACTCTAATTTTAATAAAAATCAATTTCATCCAGTAATTGTGATTTGCACTTAAATGTAAACTTGCAACAATTTTATTTAAATTTTAATACAAAATAATTTCATTGAAAAACTCTAATTTTAGTTTTACAAGGGAACTTGTGAGGTTTTATATTGGCATGCGGAAAGAGAGAGAGAAAAAAGTGGCGGTGTGTTTGAGCGTTAAAAGCCTTTCTTTGAAGTGGGCCGACAAGGAAGTGGAGCGACACAAGTCGTCACTTGGCAGTTTCAGACGTCGCCGAGAGTGTTACGATCTAAAGGACAGCCGACAAGTGACATCCTCTTGTGGCTCTTAATGGGTTGTCCTCTGGTTCAAGTTGGACACCACAAGTCGCACGATAAACTGTCACACGGACGTATCACAACGATTCTGCTAAATTTAGCACAGAATCGTTGCGATACGTGTGAGAATACTCGAATATTCGCAACAGGGACTTTATAATAATCGGAACTGTCCATTGTTGGGAAGCATCAGGCACATGAAGGTCAGCCCACATCAACACTTCTGATCATGTGGTTGGCCCTTCGTGTAAATTAATTAAATTAAAATTATACTTCAATATATTCCATTAATGTGGTACTTGAACCAATTAGAGTTATCCAGAATTATAATTAAGTGTTTTACAAATATAATTAATTTGCTAATTTGATTTTAATCGTCGAATAAATTGTAAATGACAATTAATTAGATTGAAATTTAGGTAGCACTTACATTAGAATCATGATTTAATTAATTTCATTAAAACTGTGGTCAATTAATGAACGTAATGATTAATTAAATGATATAATTAAAGTCGTATAGTGCATTATAATTTGAATATAACTTATTAAAACTAATATTAGTACCAACCGATTCAGATCACAAGTTAACTGTAAATAATTTAGGTTCTAATTATGTTAAGATAATGAGGAACTAAGCTGATTATCACATTCAGTAATGATGACTTGTTCCCAACACGTTTATTTGCATTTAATTGTTAGCGTAAAATTAATTAAAGCAGATGGTTCGGACAGGAAGGTAAATCTTGGTTGAATCATGGTTGAATTGTGACTGATTCGTAATTAAATCATGATTGGATTTTGATTGAATTATGGTTGAATTGTGAATGAACCACGAGTAAATTATTGTTGAGTCATGAATATGGTTGAATCGTGATTGAATCATGGTTGAATCGTGGTTGAATTATACATCATCAGTTATGGTTGAATATTATGATTGACTCTTGATTGAATCATGACTGAACCGTAATTGAATCAGTAATGATTTAATCCAGATTCAATTACGATTCACTGTATGGTTGAATATGTCTGACATCTGAATTACACCTCATTAAACAGACTTGTATGATGACTGAATGAAATGATGGCTTTACCTCTTTAACTCCATCCATTGCACTGTATAGTGATCCTAATACAGCAAACTGCACGTGATGATGGCCATTTTGATCGACCCTGGCATCCGAAAATAATAGAAAAAGAAAGAGACAGTCTTATTCCCCTTCGCAACGACTAGAAACAATCCTGGGCACACGTGCTGTCTACGTGGTTTTGATATCCGCAATCGACTACATACGTCGTATAGCTAAGTACCTCCGCGCAGCAGTAGAGGGAAGAGGGGGACCTCGATAATTGTAGTACCGGGCACAGCATGACAAAAGAGCTGGAAAAGCCAAAATTAAATCCAGGGATAGAAACCAAAAAGAGTGTGATTTGGGGGACCCTGCCCACAGTCGCCTTCTTCCAGTTGACCCAACAGCATCTTCTGCTGGACACTACTCTTCTTGTTACTGTATAGCAGTGCAACTACATAGCCCAACAACATGTCTGTGAGTAGTATACATATGGCGAGTTATTGAAATCATTTGTAGTGAAGTGGAACGTGTACAAAGACATATACAATGAAAGGATCCCGTCCAGGAATAATTTGCAATGAATGTGGAGCAACTGTACAAAAGGACACGAATGTGAAATTTAAAATCAATTGAAAGTTTAAAATTCCGTTCATTTAAATTCAAATGAAAGTTTAAAATTACATTCATTTAAATTCAATTGAAAGTTTCAAATTCCATTCATTTAAATTCAACTGAAGTTTTAAAATAAGTTCATTTAAATTCAATTGAAATTTTAATATCAGTTCATTTAAATTCAATTGAAATATTAAAATCATTCATTTATATTCAATGGAAATTTTAAAATTTAGTTCATTTAAATTCAACATTTAAAATTCAGTTCATTATAATTCAACATGTAAAATTGAGACTCAACTAAATTAGGCATTTGAATTAAAATTTCAATTTCTTATTAGTTTAATTTGACAGAAGACATTCAGGTTTTAAATACAAACACCGCTGATAAAAAATCTTATCCAAATTAACTGAAATTATCCTTAATTGTAAAAATTTGCATAATATGTGATGGTTCAATCATCGAGTAATTTTTTATTGAATTTTTTCTAAAAAAATTAGCGCTGTGTATTCATTGCTAAAAAAATAGTTGTTGAAATAATTACGGTACGCAATCATGGCTATACTCTTTTGCAACAATATAACAAACATTCCGCAATCTTGGCAGCCTTTTTGGCCGGATTTATGGAATATTAATAGCATTCGATGAACAATTGAATTTTTTTAAACCGTATCAAATTAGGTGCTATAAAAATTATGTAATCATAATAATTACAATGCTGAAGACAAGAAATAATAATTTGTTTTGTGCAAATTTTTGAATAATCCACCTGATGCTGTACTGCTTCAATTTTTATGAGATCCTATCATATTTACGGCTAAAAATTATTTAAGGCCGTAAGACAATTTTAAGTACTCGGTTTTTAAGTTTATGAAGATAGTTTCTCCCGTACCAACTGAGTAAAACCTGTCTAGAACGGAATCTTCCTCATTACGGACCAGGACCAAGATGTTTGCTTTATTTCTGTCGCGCATAATGGAAATTATTTTAGCATACTTTTGCAATTTAATTTAATTAAATTTTTGCAAAAAGGATTCCGTTATAGTCAGGTTTTATTTCGTTGTGACTGTATAATTGCTGGCATTTTGTTTTCCCAATTATTTTAATCTGTGTTAGCTCATATGTGCCTAACACAGGTTGAAATAATTGGAAACTTAAGGACCTATTGTATGAACTCTGAGTTTTCATACAATTGCTCCTTGCACTTCATGGTGTAAATCACCGGTGCTGATGAACTGCTTTTTGCTTTTCTGTGTTGCAGGACGAACTGGATAAGGAGCAGATCGCAAGTAGGCATAAACACAGGGTTGCCAAATATTATTTAGACACCATTCCCCACCCGCATTATTCAGACCAATTGCTATTATAATAGCAAAAGACCTCATGTGTCGGTGCTGGTAGACACGATCTAACCAAACACATGCAGTTGAACTAATGAGCATGAACCACGTTCCCAGTTTTATAAATATAGTTAAAGGCATCAAAACTAAAATTTGACCGAGTCATTGGCTCCACATCATCAGTATACAAATCAAGACTTGACAACTTGATGTCACACAATTTTTAAGCAGTTATACATGTAGGCTAAAGGGTGTGCATTGCACTTCATTTTTGTAACTAATAGAACGAACTTGTCGTCACAAAATTCGGGAGAAACCCGCAAGATGGCGAGAGTTGCTTCGTGCCAGCTAAGTGCCAGCTTGAGGAGCAGTTCGTGGCACTTTTCCCAAAAAACATTCTCCCAACACCCATTACTTTTATCCGAGACAAAACAAGGATATAAGCCTATAGCCGCTAGAAAAATATTTTGGGAGTTATCCATATCTTTGCATAACACTAAAAATTGCTTATTTACGACAAAGGTGCAATAATAATCAAATGTGGCAAATTAAAAAACAAATGTTTGTAATCATTATTTTGTTGGCATACCTGAAGTTCACATAAGCCTCCTCATCATGACATGGAGGCTAATTTGAGCTTCAGGTCTGCTACCTTACTGTTACTATGATTGTTCATGCAACGAACTTATGGACAACTCGGAGCACATTGCTTGTAAGGTTCTGGGACCACTTTGCAAGTGTCTTCAAATGTGTTCAGATATGGTCGGTATACAGGGTGTCCCGTCAATGTACGGACCGCTCTGTAGGTACATTATGATGTGTACTGATGCCTTCGCTTGTTTACAGTGCTGCGCAAGGCCTTCGACAGCTTCGATCGTGACAAGAAGGGCTCCATCTCCACCGACATGGTGGCCACCATCCTCAGGCTGATGGGTCAGGCCTTCAACGACAAGATCCTCAGAGAACTCATCGAGGAAGTGGACGCTGATGGTATAATAATTAATCGCGTTTAATTTTCACCTAAATTAGTTCTAATCTGATGTTGTACCCGTATAGGTTCGGGCGAGCTTGAGTTCGACGAGTTTTGCCAACTTGCCGCTAAGTTCATGATGGAGGAGGACGCGGAAGGAATGGCCAAGGAGTTGAAGGAAGCCTTCCGTCTCTACGACAAAGAAGGTCATACATCACAACTGTTAACAACAGGCCTATTTTTGTCCATTAGATCGATATTCATCGAAAATCGACATGTTCTAATGTGCAAATGTGAAACGATTCATATCCAAGTATCTTTATCGGTTGGTTTGTTGCGGGTTTGTTGATATGCACATTCAATATCGATATTCATGAATTGATAATTATGTCGATATGATATTCACATGGTACAATATGATATATCAATTTTCGATATGATATTCACATGGTACAATATGATATATCGATTTTCGATATGATATTCACATGGTACAATATGATATATCGATTTTCGATATGATATTCACATGGTACAATATGATATATCGATTTTCGATATGATATTCACATGGTACAATATGATATATCGATTTTCGATATGATATTCACATGGTACAATATGATATATCGATTTTCGATACACATCCAGTCGATATTGAATATCGATATCAATGTCGATATTGAATATCGATATCAATGTCGATAGGGCAATATCGATATTCATTGCTGACACGAGACGATATCGATATCCAATTAGCGGCAGGTCGATATCGATATTCAAATGCCAGTCGATATATCGATTTTCGTATACACCCATATCGATATCAATGTCGATAAGGCATATCGATATTCATTCATCGAGACGAGACAATATCGATATACAATTAGCAACATATCAATATCGATATTCAAATACGACAACTCGATATTTAGATTTTCGATATGCACCCAGTCGATATTGAATATCGATGGCATTGTCGATAACGCAATATCTATATTCATTCAGGGAGACGAGACGATGCGATATCCAATTAGCAACAGGTCGATATCGATATTCAATCCTGACTCGTATTGAATATCGATATCGACCTGTTGCTAATATATCGATATTCAATGTAATTACAGATCGATTCTCTAATTATTTTAGGCTTAGGGTAACGTCACCGTAGTCACTTTTGGAGGGTGTTGCTCTGCCCATAAGGGAACAATCCAGAATGGGGGACGGGGGTTGAATTGCTGGATTTTTGAACCTTAAATTTTGACGAGTATCAAGCAGCTGTCTTTATAGCTGTACGACCTTTGACCTCTTTCATAACAATAACTCTGATTGCCCTTTATTGACAGGAAACGGTTTCATCCCTACCTCGTGTCTCCGTGAGATCATGCGTGAGCTGGATGACCAGCTGACCGACTCTGACCTGGACGCCATGATCGAGGAAATCGACAGTGACGGTTCAGGCACCGTCGACTTTGACGGTACGTCGCAGACACAGTACATATGGCATTGTTACAATCTTACAAATAATGCTCTCTTCCCACAGAGTTCATGGAGATGATGACCGGAGAATAAATTATCGCCGCTCTACAAGCACAGTATGGCGGTGCAATAAATGTAACAGTATTGAATCGATTGGTATTATTGGCCATCTCGATAATAATTTTTTTTATTTGTAAACTCGAATAAATTATCCAGGCGACTCTTAGTTTGACGTTCACTTATTTCTTACTACATACCGTACTATATGTGATTTTTTTACGAGCGCAACCGAGTGCGCATCCATACTCGCGCAAGTCCATTGTTATTATTTTATTATATTCATGCTCAGCACATTAAAATCTTGAATAAATGTCTACTTCAATCTCAGAGGTTTCACTTTTGTCAAAATTTGTTACCAGTGTAATTAGTATGTCTGTTTGTCCGGGGTGAGTAATCTCTGCGATGGATATGGCCCTACGTGGACCTGTATGAGTTCATGTGATGACTCACCCCGGACAAACACACAGACAGCCAGACGTAGCCGATTAGTAGTATGATACACTACAATTTGGCCCAACTCATGTCGTTATTATGCACCAATAATACGAGCTGTCTGTTAGTGTATTGTTGTCTCTCTATTTCAGTCACGATGCGCAATAGTCTGTCGGTATTTCTGGGTCCGGATTGATAGCACAATATGCCTTGAGTTGCTCTTGGCAGATCCCAGATTCCACTTCAGAAATTTATTTTCGGCAGCTTCCGACATCTGTTGCGCCTCATTGGATCACCACCCAACAATTGCACATATGAACAAACGCGCAATAATATTTTTGTCTATTTATTCCGAGTACAACAATTGTCCTTCAGTATGTCAAAGAAGCAGGAAGGAGACAACAGACCTCATTTCTACTGTTGTAAAACGTTTTACAGCTTGACTCTGTTTGTATTGTCGCACTTCCAAAAAACTAAGCTGTAAGGCCACTGTAGCCGTTTGCTATACATACGACAATGATTGTAGCGGTTGGACTTTTAACAATTGAAATTTTGAGAAAGTCTTCCCCATTTTCTATTATCTCTCATAGTATATAAACGGAAAAGTTTGTTGGGATGGATGTTTGTCCGGGTTACCTAACCCACTTTCGGACTACTGAGAGAGCTGAAACTTGGCACACTGATGCATTACATGCCGCTGATTCAGGAAAAAGTCCGAAAACCGCACTTTTTTGTGTTTAAATAGCCTAAATTTAGGTTATTCTGTTTTTTTCGGATGTTTGGTGTCTTCCCCTCCCTATACTACCTTGTTTTACACAATATATGAGAAAATTTTTGTTTGTTTGTCCATCGAAAAAAAAACGATTGATTGTTGTTGATAGCCACATGTAAACAGGCCGCGCTAAGAACGGGCTCCGCTGCTAGTTAATCATAATGAATTGTTTGTCCGGGTAGTGCGCCATCTATGTGAGCGATATGGCACTACAATAGTCCGGACAGTGTTGCAAACTTTCGTATATATAATAGATCCGGGTCAATAGTAAATGTAGTCCGTTGCACTTTTTTGGCAATCTATCAGACACGACTGTTTGTTCGACATGTGCCAATCCACTTGAAATGCGCAAAGTCGCAACCGGCTACATTGTCTTGTGCGCAAGGTGTCCAAGAGGACGGAATTAGCATCGACAACTGTGGTAAAACAGGAGGAAACCTCGTCTGGCCTTCTCAGTCATCGCGTCTTTCACACTTCACAGACACCAGATTTCGCTTCTCTGAAACAGGATGGCGGTGAGTTGTATACTGGAGGGGGGTCAAATGTGACCTTTGACTAATGGTCGATTTTTCAGGACGACGATCTTGGACTGGACAAGGACCAGATTGCGAGTAAGTTGGTTCGGGGTGTCATCAGCTAGCGCAACCGAGTGCGCACCCACACTCGCGCAGCTCTCAGAGTAGCCAGTAGCCTCATCTGACGTTAGTTCTAGATCTAGAGACTCGGCAACGTCGCATTTTGTTCCCCCCAAGTGAAGCGTTGGAAATAACCGTATCGCTTAATACGTCCATCAGCTATCATTGATAATTCCAATCGTGCACTGTGCGCGAACTGTAGTGCGCACTCGGTTGCGTTTGTTTGAAAAACAGTACCCCTACCCGCATGACCCTTGGCCAGTAGTGTATTTAACTTAAATATCAATTAAATCCGCAGTCCTTCGCAAGGCCTTCGACAGCTTCGATAGTGGCAAGAAAGGGTCAATCTCCACCGACATGGTGGCCACCATCCTCAGGCTGATGGGTCAGGCTTTCAACGACAAGATCCTCAGAGAGCTCATCGAGGAAGTGGACGCCGACGGTATTATAATTAATCACGTTTAATTTGCACTTCAATTAGTGATGTTGTACCCGTGTAGGTTCTGGCCAGCTAGAGTTCGACGAGTTCTGTCAACTTGCTGCAAAGTTCATCATTGAAGAGGACAGTGAGTCGATGGCCAAGGAGTTGAAGGAAGCCTTCCGTCTCTATGACAAAGCAGGTACGAGTGACCTGACCTGACCTGACCTAAATTGGCGTAAACCACATTAGTTATCGAGGGGTGACCAGACTTATAGTGCAACTTGTGCCACAAAATATTAAACACCGTCTGCAAATGAAATTGGAAATAATTTTATTATTAAAATCATTATTATTATTAGGGAAATGTCGTGATGTTGTTGTTGTTGTATTAAAATTATTAATCAAAATTATAATTCGATCATTAGCAGTTTTTTTTGTTCATTAATATTAATTGATCGCATGTCACTCATATTAATCGTGTAGATATTAATGTTACATATTTAATAGATATATTTTTAAGTCAGTACTGATTATACGTAATTAATTTCTAATAATTTGCATGAAAATTAATTGCAGCAGCAGCAGTTGATATTATATTTTAAATATCAGTACTGATTATACAGTACGTAATTAATTCCTAATTTGTATGAATATTAAGCGTATTTTATTAAGTAAAATTATTGGCATTAGAAAAAATTATGTTAATTATACTTAATTGATTAACCGAATATGCTGTAATCTATAATATTAAAATGCTTGCGGACGGCGGCCGAGCCCTCTGATTGGTCCGCCCCCGTATTGTTGCCGCCACCTCTTCCTATTGGCCCCTGTCCATTGTTGCTGCGTCGTATCCATGGCGCATTGTTACCACGACGCCTCCGATTGGCCCCTGTTCCGAGCATGCGCAATGAGGGTGGAACACGTCCAGTTGCCTGCTGATCTCCTTGGGAGAAGGTTGCTTTTTTTCGTCTCTCCCGCTCCCGTCATCGTCACCTGCAGGACCTGTACCCCTTACCCACCCAGTCTGCCTGCCCCCCCTTCGCCGCGAGTCGCTGCTGGTTATTGAAGAATGGCCGTATGCACTGGCCTGGAGAAATGTAAGTTCGAAATTCTAACCTTACAATTAGGCCTACTGATCGGACTGCTTTGGATGTGCGCGCGTAGGCCTACCCATGCGCGGTGCTTTCATAGATGGGAAGTACAGTTCACTGTCTTCGAGGCACTTCTTTCGGTCCAGTGTCGGAACCTGACTACCGTCGAATGAGTAGAATCGAACGTAAGAAGGCGGGTTGCAAATATCACGCGTTCGAATTATTAGCCTGGAACGTACTATATTGTTGGTCTTCCATAGTGATGGTGCCAACTGGCAGGTTGTTTACATACAGTCAGGTTATTGAGTTGGCACAACTGGCAACCAACAATAGAATCCAATTACACTGTACTCCCGATTATATCAGGGTGCGGATAATACGTGCATCGCCATAATATAAACATTTACGTCCGAAAAATTGTCTCGAATTTTTGTCCCACTGCTAGATAGCGCATACTGATAACTTAGCAGTGGTACGGAAATTCCACCCAATATCAATATCAATGTCTCACCAACGAAAAAAAAATACCATACTTACTCTAGAAGGCAAAGTAAAAAATAATCTATGGTTAGTTTTATTTTTTGGATTAACCAAGCAAGCAGCATGCTCTTTGTACAGTAGTACATCAACAACCTGTGAATAGCTCCCTTTCCAGGACCATTTTCCGATTGTCCGTGTTTCCCAATTATCTGGCAACACCCGTGCAGTCATTAGCTTGGATAATAATCGGGAGTACAGTGTACCTATGTGTAGTACAGACTGTAGGGTCGCCCAGCTGTATTATTGTATAAACACTGGGTAAGCTCTGTTCGCCACCTTGAATCACAGCCATCATTGGAACCACATATGGGAACTGTATTTTCAAATTGCGCACCCTTAACCATTTCACAAGTTTTTGGCAGGTTTTTGGGCCGTCTCTTTCCTTCTTTTTGTTCAAAATTCCATGTAGGAGTGATATTAATGAATAACTACTTTGCGCCAAAATTAATCATTTAAATTCGTGGTGGTCCTTTTGATTGTAAAATGCCGGAGAAAAATTCATATACAGGGTGTCCCGCATAATAAACTTTTCAGAATCGTCCGGCTCTCAGGAAGTCGATAGGCCTCACAAGGTTACTCAGTGACTATGGTACATTGTTCTTATGGTTACATAATATTACCACAACACTGTACTATGATAAACTCCCAAGGGTCGGGGAGGTGTAGATGGCCGAGATGGTAAGGTCTCGGCTTGCTGAGTGTAAGGCCCCAGGTTCGATCCCCGCCTGGGGAACTTTCCTTTCACCTGCATCAGGAGGGTCTCTGACCTGTACCTTATTGGAGGTGTCTGGCAACCTAACCTCCTGGGGAACAGAACATAGCCCCTTTACAGATCTTGCACTTGCACCTATGTTCCCTGAGCCCCAAAAATCCCTACCCCTACCCTACATCCTTGACGCCTTGCACTGGATATTGAAGTTAAAATATAGAAAAATGGAGTGAAATGGTGGTATTCCACCCCCCTAAAAAGGCTCCGCCTTATCACGGGGTAACTTAAAAAACAAACTCCCAGAGTCCATCCTTTACGGGGAACCCTGTACTGAGGTAACATGTTTACATAAGCGATCACGTGGGAGCAGCGTGACCTTGGCATAAACGACTCAACTTGGCGGGAACAGGGGGGAGGGGGGGATCTGGAGTTGCCATGGTACTTGAGTCACAATCCAAGAGATGGCAGGAGCATATTGAACCGGGTTTGGCACTGAAAAGTTCGCCTTCTCTATGCACATCCTCGAGGGCTGAATTCACAAACCATCAGGACATCGTAATATTATGATAAGGAGGGGGGAGAGAGGGGGGAGGGGAGTATGATGAGGATAATTGTTGGGTGAGCATCATTAAGAACATGGCCTACACCGTAGGCCGCAGGCCTAGAAAACAGCGAGCGAAGCGAGTGGTTTTCTAGGCCTGCGCCCTAGGAAAAGGCGAGCGGAGCGAGGGTTTTCCTAGTAATTATTATAAAATTAATATGATTGTAGTTTATGTCCCATTGTTTACATCCATATTTTACCTATTCATGCAATATTGTTTCGAATACTAATCTGATAAATAATATTTATTTATGTAATTAGTCCCGGCCTTGTTTATGGTTTACAATTAAAATTTATAATTGTTAATTTATTAATTAACTAAAATGAAAAAATATACTTGAATGAAATTGAAGAAATCGCAATCGAAATAAAATTAAAATAAATTTGAATACAAAATAATTGAAGTCATCCAAATGACGTAAAATAAAAATCAAATTAATTAATGAATGTACGTGTATTAATTACATAAGTTAATCTACTAATTATGTTCCGAGTACCTTCTGTGGTTATTTTACACTCGAATAATAAATTGCAAACAAGTTAAATTTTTTTGAAATTTGCTAAACATGCAATGTTTGGTTCCGGACTTGTTTTCACGGGCCGTGAGATCTACCGTGAGAATTTTTCCACCTCTTTTTTTCCCCCATTCTATAGGTAACGGCTATATCCCAACATCGTGTCTCCGTGAGATCATGCGTGAACTGGATGACCAGCTGTCCAACGCTGACCTCGACGCCATGATCGAGGAGATTGACACTGACGGATCCGGAACCGTCGACTTTGACGGTATGACCTCTCTCAATAATTATCGCACTTTGTGTAGGTATACTAACAAAACCATCTTCTTGCAGAGTTCATGGAGATGATGACCGGAGAGTAAAAAAATATTGCCACAAGTTTCGGTAACAATTGGTGCCAAATTGCTGTCAAAAATGAACAATAAAATGTGGTCGACAATTAATAATTAAATTGTAGTTAATTTTAATTAATTGTGGAGATGCGGGCGCTTATTGTGGGTTAGTTTTGCGCCGCAAGGTAACGAACGTTATTGTGGCTTTGCCACGCCGCGCCTCCCGACACTTCGTCGCGCCACCGACTGTCCAGTAGTACCATTATCCTCATACAGATGGCGCATCGTCTGCAGCAGGTCTGCAGACTACTGCCACTCTCAGGGTCGTGCCCAGTGGTACTATATGCACATGGCTTATGTTCATACACTCTTTTTTTCATGTTGATGGCATGGCAGAAGTAGTGCTGGTGCAGCCGCATTGTTTCCTGCCGTCCTGTGGTATTATTATTACACCTGGAGTTGAAGGCATGGTGCCAGTAGCGACCTAAGCGAATGTCAATCACAAGGCAAGGACACTACGTCCCGGAGACAAAAATTAGATAAGGGGAAGGGGGGGGTAGAAAAATTCCTCCCTTCGTCTTGGCCCCCTATACAAAAATTGTATTCTGGAGAATATGTGCAGGGAGAGACTATTGTTGTCGATGGCCTCTCTCAGAAATAGTCATCCAGGTCAGGGGCTTGAAGCGTGCAGACATGGGTTGCACTTCAGGCATTAGAAGCATTAGAAGTCATATAAATATCAGGAATTTGTATAAATACTTGTAAATAAATAAATACAAGTCTATAATATTAAAATTCATCTTTGTTTGGTTTTGCCATCTCTGATTGGTCCGGCGGTTATTGTTCTTCCGCACAGCTTCCGATTGGGTCGAGTTCTACGCATGCGCAATGAGGTGGAGGCAGCGCCTCTGGTGGGTGAGAGGGGGAACTATCTGGCCTAGAAAGAAAAAGCGACGCGAAGCGAGGGTTTTTCTAGTTACCGGATATTTAAAAGTTATAGATACTACTGAATCTCTGCCGTCAAATTTTAATACCCGCATGTTGCCATGGTGACCAGACCTGGACAAACAAACGAACGAACGAACTTATAAATTGGTATAAAATAGGCAAACAAATGAAATTACAGTAGTATAAAATAGATACGAAATGGGTATGTAATGGAAATAAAATGGACAAACAACCAAACAAACATCGTCTTTGATAATAAAGATGGGTATAAAATATACAAACAAATTTAGTGAGTATGAAATGACGCCAAATGCTTGAAAATGGGTATATCGGGTATATGGAATTAATATAACATGACACAAGCAAACAGACTTTGCGTTTTATAATAAGAGAAAAACAAATGGAGAAATATTGATGCTAATAACATATGCTCACAAGTCAGATGTGCTACAAACAAGTCCTATTTTTAATGGATTTTATGGCGTCATTATTGTGGGCGTCAGCACTTTGTTACATGACCTTAGTTTTTTTTTTAAGTGGTGGGGGGGGGGGGGTCATGTTTATCAGGCGTTACGCCATCTGTGGGTCATTTGTAACCAGCGTAGACCAAACTATTCGCCACAACATATGCTCAAAAAAACTGTGGGAAATATTGTGTAACCCATTCACATGACGAAAGTGGCAGAATGTACCTTTGCTTGTTTGTTTGTTTGTATGTTATGGTTATAAATAAGGTATGTTTTTGTGAGTCAGTCAATCAGTCAGTTAGTTGGTCAGTCAGGGCTGTTTGTTTGGTTGTTAGTCAGTTAGTTAGTTAGGGAAGGAACCAACGCAATTACAACTATCTATCATCAGCCGCATTGTCCGGGGTGAGTCATAATCTAGGTGCATGTAGTACCACTACCTCTCGTACGACCCTGAGAGTGGCAGGAGTGTTCAGAACGTCATTTATGTGAGGGATATGGTACTTGGCAGTGTGTTAACTCTAGTTATGTAAACAAATTGCACAATAATGTTAGATGTTTCTAGTCACAACGACTATAATAATCCCCCTTTTCCTTGTTCCTACATCGAGTGTAAAGTGCTTTTTGATCCACCGCAATCGGCTATAACATGATGCAGGGAGGGAGGGAGATAGGGAGGGAAGGGGTGTAGAGCACACCTTGATGTATATTCCGACCACTCATCACAAAAACGGCGGTGGACAATTCCAAAATTAGAATATCCAAAGGCCAAAGGCGTGTGGTTTAAAAGGAAGGGGAAGAGTGTCGCGGGGCCTCTGTCGCCTTCAGGTTGTCCAGGTAACAACTTCTACCTAGGAAAAGTAACTGGTGGCAATATTACTCATCTCACCTGAGAGGAAGAGTCGGATACTATCTAACACAATGGCGGTAAGTTTACTGCAGGATTGACTAGCTAATAACCCTGTGACAAATTAGCTCGAACATGCCGAAAAGTTATGGATTGTTTGCTCCAGAAGCCAGTTTAAAGAGAAGCAGCAAAGCACTAAGAGGTTGCTTCTCTTCAAACTGGTTGCTGGGGCAAACAATCCGTGGATTTTCCCCTCTTGTGCATGTAACTGGACCTGTTTCCACCTAACCTAGTTTTAGTAATTAATTGCGTTTTATTGATCATAATATTTTAATTATGAAATTGGTAATTTCATGTTCATATAGGAGGGATCGGAGTCAGTTGTAACAGGGTACTGCCTTCCCTTAGAAAAATATTTATAAATCTATCAATTTTTAATCTGAAGATTTTATTATGACAATTTTAGGAAAAGGAATGCTGCATTATTTCCACCATGTCATTTGCATAAATGCGTATGTAACTGAATTTAAAAATCCTGACTATAAAAAGTGTTACAACCGACCCCGATCTCCCCTACTGTATATACGAAGTTACAAGAAACTTAATTTCTTGTAACTATTATTCACTTACATTACTCGTGTTAGTCTATTATTAACTTACAATTAATTTGCTGCATCTATCATTTAATTGCTCATAATATATTCAAGTGGTCATACTTACTATGCACAGTAATTATTTTATTTGTTGCAATCATATAAAATTTCACTACTCGCATTAGTCAATATTATTCGCTTATTATTAATTTGTCGTAATTATTTACAATGTAAGATTGTTCATATTTTCAATTATTCGCCTGCTACTTATTTATTGTAATATTTTAGAATTATTTACTCATATTTTAATTCCGGTTTCCGACGAATTATTAATAATTTAATAACGGCAGTATTTTGCACATTTTTTTGCAGGATGAACTTGACAAGGAGCAAATTGACAGTAAGTTGAAAACTCCTCTTTTTAATTACGACCAATCAATTAGCGTTGGCTGCTCCTGCCGCTCGGATTCGTTCTAATTAAATGTCCATTTAATTGCTGACTTTAAAATATTAGCAACTCTGTAGTATAATTTGTCTTAGTCTCTGCCTCTGTCCCGGTGTATTCGGCTAGGTGTATGTGGTACCACTACTTGCACGACCCTGAGAGTGGCATAGTGCCATCTATGTGAGGGATATGGTACTACTAAGAGTCTTACATTTCCAGTGCTGCGCAAGGCCTTCGACAGCTTCGATCGTGACAAGAAGGGCTCCATCTCCACCGACATGGTGGCCACCATCCTCAGGCTGATGGGTCAGGCCTTCAACGACAAGATCCTCAGAGAACTCATCGAGGAAGTGGACGCTGACGGTATAATATTAATCGCGTTTAATTTTTACCTAAATTAGTTCTAATCTGACGATGTTGTACCCGTGTATAGGTTCGGGCGAGCTTGAGTTCGACGAGTTCTGCCAACTTGCTGCCAGGTTCATGATTGAGGAGGACGCGGAAGGAATGGCCAAGGAGTTGAAGGAAGCCTTCCGTCTCTACGACAAAGAAGGTCACACAACGCAACTATTAATAACAGGCCCATTTTTGTGCATTAGATAGATATTCATCGAAAATCGACATGTTCCATTGTGCACATAATTATTATATGATAGGATATTAATAATATAATAATAATATTTAATAATTTACCCCGTGATAGAGCCATTGGCTCTCTTAGGGGGGGAGTTCATCCCAATTTTTTTTTGTCAGGAACTCTTGTCTTTTTACTTTTTGCTTCGCTTTTTGGGAAGGGATAGGGAAGGAAGGAAGCGGCTGTGGCCTGTTAATTACGGAAACAACTCCGGAATTTTCCTGGAGGGACCGTGGGAAACCACAGAAAACCACGGTCAGAGTTGCCGGCCCGGGGATTTGATCCCAGGACCTCCCGATTAGCAGTCTGGCTCCTTAACCCCTACACCAACCTGCTTCGGTTATGATAGGATATTCCTCTCCAAGTAGCTTTATCGGCTTGTTTGTTGATATGTTCATTCAAGATGGAACATGTCGATTTTGATATTCAATTTCGAAATCGATTTTCGATATGCAACAAGTCGATAGTAATATTAGCGAAGTCTACATCGATATTCAATATGGGTCAACCCCTTAGTCAACCCGATATCGATTTTCGATATGCATCAAATATATCGATTTTTGACGTGCACCAGCTCGATACGGATATTCAATATCGATATTTCAGCATCGATATCCATGAAGAGGCAACTTAATATCGATATTTAGTATGAGACAAGTCGATATCGATTTTGATATGCAATATGTCAACATCGATATGCAATATGTCGATATCGATATGCAATATGTCGATATCGATATGCAATATGTCGATATCGATATTCAATGCGAGACAAACCGATATCAATATTTAGAATGTCACAAATCGACATCGATATGTAATATGGGTCAGGTCAATATCGATATTCAAGCTGTGACTTGCAGATATCGATATTTAGGATGGAAAATGCCATATTCACGATCAGTCAGATCAATATCGATATTGATATAAAAGTCAATATCGATATTCCATATAAAGGTCAATATCGATATTCGATGTAAAAGTCAATATCGGTATTCCATATAAAGGTCAATATCAATATTCGATATAAAGGTCTATATCGATATTCCATGTAAACGTCAATATCGATATTCCATATAAAGGTCAATATCAATATTCGATATAAAGGTCTATATCGATATTCCATGTAAAAGTCAATATCGATATTCGATGTAAAAGTCAATATCGATATTCCATATAAAGGTCAATATCGATATTCGATGTAAAAGTCAATATCGATATTTCATATAAAGGTCAATATCAATATTCTATATAAAGGTCTATATCGATATTCCATGTAAAAGTCAATATCGATATTCCATATAAAGGTCAATATCGATATTCGATGTAAAGGTCTATATCGATATTCCATGTAAAAGTCAATATCGATATTCGATGTAAAAGTCAATATCGATATTCCATATAAAAGTCAATATCAATATTCGATATAAAGGTCTATATCGATATTCCATGTGAAAGTCAATATCGATATTCGATGTAAAAGTCAATATCGATATTCCATATAAAGGTCCATATCGATATTCGATGTAAAAGTCAATATCGATATTCAATATAAAAGTCAATATCGATATTCGATGTAAAAGTCAATATCGATATCTAAGATGAGTCAGGCCAATATCGATAGCAACAAGTCTTGATCGATTCTATGGTCATTTTATGTTTGAAATAATGAAACCGTTGTCATAATGGAGGGTGTTGTTCTGCCCAACTGAACGGTCCAGAAGGGGGGACGGAGGTAAAAATAGATGGATTTTCGAATAAAAATTTGGACACGTATATCGAGCATGTGTTTCAGGCTGTACGAACTTTGACCGCTTTCATAACAATAATTCTGATTGCCCTTTATTGACAGGAAACGGTTTCATCCCGACCTCGTGTCTCCGTGAGATCATGCGCGAGCTGGATGACCAGCTGACCGACTCTGACCTGGACGCCATGATCGAGGAAATCGACAGTGACGGTTCAGGCACCGTCGACTTTGACGGTACGTCACAGAGAGAGTACATGACAGTGTCACAATCTTACAAAACAATGCTCTCTTCCCACAGAGTTCATGGAGATGATGACAGGAGAATAAGCTGACAACCATGCTCAAACACGCTGTAAAACATGCAGTAGTGATAGCAATATTTATAATTTTAAAAAGTGTACATTGAACCCGAAATATAATCAGCTCTCTGATAAATACAACTTTGTTTACATATGCAGATAATGAATGTCAAAAATCACAGATGAAAACCATAGCTTTCCAGCACACATCTGCTTTGCACTACTGTCGTGTAAGTACCATCTTACTTGAGACTTCTGGTGCTAATGTATTGCCACTGAACTGTCCATGTAGTACCATACCCCTCACACGGATGGTGCATATTTTCTGCTACTCTCAGGGTCATGTTGGGTTGTGGTACTACGTCTGATGACTCACGTACCGGTACTGTTAACAATTGCAGTTGACAAATGCTGCAACAATGCCTTCCACTGCCTCGATACAATTGGTGCACACCAGGAGGCAGCCCCCACTGTCAATCCTGGTCCATTACGCCAAGTCTTACATCACGCAGGTGTTGACCTATGGCCTGTATCTGGCGGCTGTCTTCCTGGTCCTCCACCTGGTCCTTCCTGATTGGCTGCACTATGTCGCATTTGGACTGATGCAACGCTGGATGCTGCACTTGATGGCCACTTTCTGCATGCACTTGGCACTGGTTCAAGCTCGATCCGTACTCTACTTGTACTTCCCATGGCTCGACACAAGTCTGTTTCGCACATGCCAAAGAACTGCAATTGTTATACTCTATTGCGGCATGGCACTAAAATTCTTCTTCTTCTGATGAACACTGCCTGCTGAACTGTACTGTTGAATTCAACAAATGTGATTACTTACATGCGCACAATGTGATAATAAAATAATCTGGACAACCTCGTACATAATTTTTTTTTGACACATACTTTCTGTTGGTCAGATCAATTTACCGCTAAGTTTGTAAATTATGTATCACGCACGTACGTTCAGAAATGTCAGGTCGTAATAGTATTATTCAGGTGACAAAAATTATCCTAAGATTATGCATAAGCCAGCATAAGACATTCCACATCTGTAAAGGCAGCAGAACATTCTTGCTTGAGTGAAACATGCCATTGCAGTAGTGATAGCAATATATTTATAACTTTAAAAAGTGTACATTGAACCCAAAATATAATCATCTCTCTGATAATGATACAACTTTGTTTACACATGCAGATAATGAATGTCAAAAGTCATAGATTAAAACCATCGCTTTCCAGCACATCTGCTTTGCACTAATAATATAAGTTACCTTATGCTTCCACTGCTTCTTCCAAAACTTTCACCACTTGACAGGGTATTGCTTCAGAATCTGTTCCTGTGAAAGGAAATGAAGTCAAATTTCTTTTCCGTTTTATATTCAAAGAAGTACGAGTATTACATCAAATTGAAAAAATATTTTTGAGGAACCGAATCAACTCTTTGTGACACTCCCGGTATTATATGGTATAACGCTCGAAGTAAATGCAAACTGACAAAACCTTGTCACTATGAGTCCCAAATATGGACCAACTTTAGGTGGCCATTCAATGGTGCATAGAGAAGCGGGGTCCAATCACTCCAGCCCTTGACCTCCACCTCGACCCCTTCCTTCAGCATGAGGACAACCACTGTGAGGTGGCCTTCTCAAGGGGGTAATCACTCGACTGAAAAGTGTACACTGGAGTACCAAATTCAAGGAGTACCACGGAGTAATAAAGAGTGAGGTGCCTGAGGAGTACCAGGGAGTACCACTCCCAGGTGTACACCGGAGTACATTACCGTGATTACCCCCTTGGGCCTTCTCCTGAAGCCAAGTGGATGGGCTGGTATCCGTCACGCGCTCATGTTCGCCTCCTGTTTTTCTTTTGGATTTCTTTTTCTGGCATCGTTCCCATTCAATGCCTGTTTGTCCGTCTATTGTTCGGTTCAGTCGGGGAGCCGGTCGTATGCATTGAAGTGAGAAAATATACTGTGGTCCCTGATCTCTGGATCTAATTGTAGTTAGAACCCATTTACAGGAGCCAGCTGGGCCAGGCCTTGATGGGGCCTGATAAGGTTTTGCCAAATTTTGGCTACGGGTGCGCTAGTTGGGATATAATACTATTCCATCATTGCTACCAGCACTGCACCATTCAAAGTGAATTGCCACATTTTATTGCATGGAAAGCATATAAGTCAATATTAACATGTGATGTTCAATGGTATACATTATTACCTATGTGTCCAGACTTTAGGGTCACCCACATGTTCAATGGACTGTGAATCAGTGCATTAAAGTGCTAATAAATTACATGTTGAAACCGATCGCTATTTCCAGACCGCTATGCCCACCATTGTACCTTTTCTCTTCAAAAGTGGTTGCTGGAGTAAACAAAGCCCAACTTCTCCCCCTCGAACCTTCCTGCATGGGTACCAACTTTGCACAAAAAACACTCACTGTACCTAAACGAACTTCTTTTTCTCTCTCTTTTATTGCTCGAGTTTATCACACAATAATAGCCTATATATAATAATTTTTCCCCACATTCCCGCATGACGGGAACAATTAACCAAAATTAACCCAAATAACCACAAATCCAGTTCAATGTTCGGGAGTCCACACCAAAGTTGTCAACATTGTTAATAAAATCTGTCCTGCGAAAGCAACTGCACGGCTGAATATCGGCTTGTTGTTACCAGTCCATCCAAACGATCGGGAGGGTCCGCCTGGAATGTTGTAATAAATATTATCAAGCAGAAGGTTATCAAGTCGAACACTTCTCTTTTTAATCCCTCTTAAAAGCTGGTCATGCCCTTCATTTTCAAGGTTATTAGCAAGTGTTCGAGTCTATTTCACTACATCATTCTATAACAATGTGTCTGCCTATATACGCACGTCATAATATTAACGACTAGCAGGATACCCGGCGTTGCTCGGGTTATGAAATACTTTTCCATAGGAGTGACTCATTGATTTGGACCTTTGCAATACACCTTAACCTGGGCCTCGTCTGGGACTGTGTCCACAGACCAGTAACAGTGGAAAGGACCAGGTAGTTGGTTGAGGAGTTGTGCGTTCATAAGATTGACGGCGTTGTTTTTCTGAGCTATAATATTGCTCTCTCTCACAACCAACTGTGTCTCTGGTAGTTGAGGCAGATATTGGGAGAGACCTTAAATTTTAATTCATCGACAGAGGACACCTTTGTACCGATCAATCCCATGTCAACATTTCCTATAGGGCATCAGTTCTAAACTGGCCATTTCCTAATATATTTCAACAGGTCACGTGCAAATTCCTGTGAGCAGTATTCACCAAGTGTCTCAGGCACTCATGTTCGTAGAGAGATGGAATTTGATGACAGGAATCCAAAGATAAGAAGACTTGAGGCAAGCTTTTATCTCATCGTCGGCTCGTGTGCCTCGTGGAACAACAGGCAATGTCTATATGCCTCGGACAGATCGGTATGTTGTTCTGCGTTGCTGATTTCTGAGCTAAACAATGCATGTCGATGCTTAATGCAACGAAGATTAAGTGACATACAGAGTGAAGATTGAACTCGCCCAGCGTCCTGCTGGACTACCCTGAGACGTAGAAAGGTGTAGGTAAGAAAAGTACCCAGCATATGGACGGATTTAGACGAACTGATATCATTTCAATGAAAATGTAACTGTTTCACACGTTTCTGAGGCAATAGACACAAGAGACTCAGGATTTCTGCTTGTAGTGGAGGTGACGGGTTATGGATGCCAGTGCTTGGACCATTCATCGGCCTGCAAAAGATACAGAGATACAGAGGTGCGTTTTTCATCCCTTTTGCACCAAATTTCAAGAAAATCGGTGAGGTCGGAATTTTATGACTTGACCTCTGCCCCCCTCAGGTAACGATAGGTAATCCGGGTAATCCGGGCAGTCCGCGGATTATTATTCATTAATATCACTCTTCATCAAATTTCCGGAAAAGGGGGAAAAAGAACTCAGGCCCTGGGGTAAGGCAATGGCTCAAAAACTCCGCCGTCATCAAAAGGTTAAAAAACTGAAATTATTTTGCTTTCTAAACGTCCACGGACTTGGCAGTTTGGCACCACTGCACCGATAGACAACGATCGACCGTAGTCCAGTGTTCGGCTTGTTTACGGCTTCCATTTTCCCCTCCCCTGATGTGAGGTCACCGTGAATAACATGTGGGCGGAGGAAGGTGGAAGGGTAGAGTAGGGGTCTTCACGGGAGAGGAGAATGATGCGTCCTCGTTGACGTCCAGCAAGCGACTGTGGCGTTCTCCCACTCACTGCGCATGCTCGGAAGGGGGCCAATCGGAGGCGTCGTGGTAACAATACGTATTGAATACGACGCAGCAACAATGGAC
>JYFJ02003375.1:0-42749 GCA_000934665.2 Catajapyx aquilonaris | reverse complement strand
TTTGTCGCCATTTTTGTCGATATTTTAAAACTAAAATTTTTTTCTCGTTTCTTATTGGGAAAATGTTCAGAAAATGCAATAGGAACTGATATTGCGTAACTCAATTCTTCTCGGGTCTCAGGAGGATACATACATGATCACTCCATGTACGTACTTGTACTCATTGATATTCCCCTTTAATATCTCTGCTTGTGAAATGCGAAAAGTTTCAAACGGATAGTGTCCTTTTTAATCAATTATCCAGGCTCAGTCATTATTGCAAAATACTCAGAATTAGTGTTTTACAATAATGACAATATATTGTGAGTAACAATATTTGGTTAAAGTGAACTAGGATTTTAACCAATTATTTATGCAAAATGATTATGATTTGCGATTTTAAACGTTTTAAAGGTGTTCATATTGCTACAGATAACTTGAAATGCAATAATCACTCCATATTTTGACATGAAGTTGGGAATTTAAAAATGTGAAATTGACATATATAAAAAGTGAACTTGACGATTGCGCAGTACTCTTTGCAATGCCTTCAAATTGTGAGGTATTACAATGTCATATCTCACCAACAGTTGTAATGAACATTGCTTGACTCAAAAATACCTTTTTAATATACGTACCAATGTAAAAAGCACACGAAAATAATTTCAAATATACTAGAGCCATTTTAAACTTGAAATTACAAAATTACTCGTAATTATTGACCAATTTGACCAAAGGGTTAACCACTTCGGTACTCCCAGGTACTCCTTAGGTACCTTACTCTTTGGTACTCCTTGGTACTCCTTAAATTTTGGTACTCCAGTGTACACTTTTTTTACAGTAATTTTTCCGCATTATCTCGGTTCTCTGGTTTTCAGCACTATCTTTCACGATCTTTCAGTTATTTAGTCCACAGTATAAAGTACAATCTGAGGCCAGTTGAATAAAATCAAATTACGCATTATGGGAGAATAATTATGCAATTACGTGTTCAGAACACAAACCGGTCATTCCTGACATCAGGGTTTGAATCTGGCGCCATAAGTCAGCCTATTCAGCAGCAGCCCCTAGTGCCCTACCGAAGTGCGCAGTGTGCATCGGAATTGAGCAGCAGCCAAGATGGCGTCCATTTCGTAACTTGTCGAAATCCGACGCTTTTCGTTTCCTCTTCCGATTTGCAGTCTTTTGCAGGGTTTGAGGACGGAAAAGGTGCTGTCTGAAGCCGGCTTCTGAACTCCCGGAGAGAGATGGACTCGCCGGTGCCTGGTACTAGCGGTGGAGGAGGGTCCACCCCTGGCGCAACCCCAGGGAAGGAGCAGGCGCAGGTCAAGACGCCCATGGTCTACATCTGCGGAGGTTATTCATTATTCTGGTCATGTTAATAAGGCAGGAGAAAGGGGGGGCTTCAACTTCAGAAAGTTGGGTTCATGTGTCTGAACCAGGAAATGTTTTATCTTGTTTTGTTGCTGCCTTTTGCGGGTACTAATTTTCCCTTTATCTCCGCAAGAATGCCACCATGAGAATGAGATGAGAGCGAGAGACCCCATCAGGTGCAGGGAGTGTGGATATCGCATCATGTACAAGAAGAGGACCAAGAGGCGTATCCTTTTTTTTAACCTCAAAAGCAGCTTGGATGCCGTATGGGGATTGATTAATTTTAACAGTTGTTTCGTATTTATAATGCTGAAAAAAGGGTTAATATTCTTAGCATAAGTTATAAGACTCGTGTCACTTTTCAGCTTCTACTAATCTGAGCTAAAACATGTGCTAATTGTCCCCCCTGCCCTGAAGCCCAATATTTGATCAATCTCTGTAACTAGACAAGGAATGAGTTCCACTTTTCCACCAATATTACTAGGAGCAACCTGATTAAAAGCTGTTACTATGTGAGCTTAAATAGATCCCGCAAGTGATCTTTTCTATATTAATGTAACTACCATTTTACCTCACAAAAAGCGGCATGCCGGTGTAGCCGAGGTGACCAGTTTTTAGAAATGCGCGATCTGGTGGCTATACCGGGAATGCTGGTATAGGGCGAGGTATGCCGGTATAAGGCAAGGTTTTCTTTAGCACAGCATTATCACAATCTCTGTGAAAATTATTATTACTCAAATGAATGTGTTCTATAATACGGATACAGCCCAGGACACATATTGCCTGACACATCCCATAAGATCGCTCGTTAAGTTCTTTCATGGCAACATCTATAATATTAAAATGCTTGCGGACTTTGACCGAGCGCTCTGATTGGTCCTCCCCCATATTGTTGCCACCACCTCTTCCTATTGGCCCCCGTCCATTGTTACTGCGACGTATTCAAAACGTATTGTTACCATGACGCCTACGATTGGCCCCTGTTCCAAGCATGTGTAACAGGGGTGGGACCTGTTCAGTTACATGTTGACCTCCGCGCATGAAGGTCGCTTTTTTTCGCCTCTCCCACCGTCAATGTCACCTGGACCTTTTCCCCTTCCCCACCCACCCTGCCTGTCCCCCCTTCGCCGCGGGTTGCTGGTTATTGAAAATTGGCCGTATGTACTGGTGTGGAAATGTAAGTTCGAAATTCGAACGTTACCAATACTGATCGGACTACTTTGGAACTGCGCCTGTAGGCCTACCCATGCGGTGCTTTCACAGATGGGAAGTACAGTACACTGTCTTCGAGGCACATCTTACGGTGTAGTGTCGGAAACTGACTGCCGTCGAATACGTAGAATCGAACGATCAGATCCCTTCGCGCATTTTATCATTCCCTACGTGGGCTCTGAAAGGTACAGGTCCCAATCTGGTTTGGGGTGTATTGATGTCCACTGGCAATAGACACACTCTTAATCGCCACCTGCCTTGCCTGCTGGTATGCTACTTCGGTTGAAGTTTGTCCAGCTTGCCGTGCAGTCAGATCCCCATTACATCATTCCCTTCGAGGGCTGTGAACTTAGAAGGTGTTGGTGCATGTCGCAGTATCGTTTGGGGTCGATTGAGGTCAGCTGGCAATGGCCACCACTGCATATATCCCATCCTTCTTCACCACGTACCTTGCCTGCTGGCATCCTCCGACATTCGATTTTGTACCATTGTAATTTGTTCACAGTATTCAGAGTTTGTTTGGTGTTCGATTTCTATTTCTCCATAGCATTGTTCAAAGTTTTCATTGTTTGTTTGGTGTTCAATTGTTATTTGTTCACAGTATTGTTCACTGTATTAAGAGTTTGGTTGGTGTTCTATTGCTATTTTTCCATAGCATTGTTCAAAGTACGGTACCCGTGTTCTTAGTTCAGTTGGTGTCTGATTATTATCATTTGGTCAAAGTATTGTTTATAGTAATTAGAGTTTGCGTTAACACTCAAAGTCAGCGGTGAGGTTCACCACTTGGCAACGCCCGCCTTGGTTCACGATCCTCAGGGCATGCCAGTGCTCGGCCAGATATCGTCTCACGTGTCTTTCAATTGAAAGTGGAGAAGTTTATGAATCTTATGACCAAAGACAACATTTTTGGCAAAGTCCAGGCTTTTGTGTATGTGATTGAATTTCAAAAACGCGGTCTTCCACATCTTCATTCACTTTTCTGGCTTCAGGAGGAGTACCATTTACGCACACCCGAGGGAGTTGATCGTGTGATCAGTGCGGAAATTCCAATCCACGCCTTTACACCATAATTATGACCAATAACATCCACGGACCATGCGGCGAACTCAACCCTCGCTGCGTGTGCATGGAAAACGGAAAGTGCAAGAAGCACTTCCCGAAAACTTTCCAAGAGTCCACCGACACAAGCGGGGATGGGTACCCCAAGTACTGATACTGTACTGTACTGATAACACGGACCAAGTCCACGTCAACAATGGCTGGGTCGTCCCCTACAACCCGTTCCTTACCCTCATGTTCGAAGCCCACATCAATGTTGAGATGTGCCACACCATCTTGGCAATCAAGTACTTATGCAAGTACTTCACTAAGGGGCACGACAGAGCGCGAGTTGCGTTGAAGGAAAATGACGGCGTCTTCTCTTTGAACGAAATAAATCACTTTGTCGACACCAGATGTGTCACTCCACCGGAGGCTGCTTGGCGATTGGAAGAAAACCGTTTGCATCACCAGTCCCACACAATCCTTCAGCTTGCCGTGCATCTGAAAGACGCTCAGCGCATATTCTTTGAGGAGGGCCAGGAGGAGGAGCGTTTGCGCCTGGAGAGCACCATGCACACCACTCTCACTGCTTGGTTCCTCCTCAACTCGAATGATCCCACGGCAAGCAACACTCTTTATCAAGACATTCCCACGGGGTACGTGTTCAGCAAGGATTGTGGTTGGCGCAAGAGACAGCGAGGTGGGGAAGCTGTCATTGGTAGGGTTGGGCCGGTTGGCACCTTTTCTTGATTGACGGCCCAGGTGGAACTGGCAAAACGTTTCTCTACAAAACTTTGATAAATCATTTTGAAAACCAGCAAAAAATTGTCCTCGCTGTGGCCCTCGCTGAGGGAAACTCATGATCCTCAGGGGCGATTTCAGGCAGGTCTTGCCAGTGCTACCAAATGGGTCGCGTGCTCAGATTGTTGGAAAGTGTCTGTAATGAAGTCCACTGTGGACTCATTTCCAGCAAAAGCAGTTTTTACACACGGACAGCTATATGTCTCCTGTTCTTGCGTTCAGGCTTGCGTCAGGTTACCTGCTGAATCTCAGCTGGGCTGGAATATACAGGCTACTTTTCCTTCCTGACTTGCATAGGACATTAGCCAGAGGACCACATGTCAATTATGATACATGTACCTGTCACTGTCAGTCCAACCGCGACACAGCATGCTCGTATTTTTATTGTTGGCCACGGCTAGCTGAAACTCCGATTTCCTTAAAATGTCAAGGTTATCTTATTCATTTCAGAATTTTCTCAATTATTGTGGAGTAAGCCAGTGCCTCAAGTGCAATACGCTTTTCAGCCGCAGTAATTTGCCAGGCTCCTCACATATCACAAACTCCGTGTATTTAGGCATCAGGCAATCCCAAAAGTGTTTCGCCTGTCTCTCATTATTCGGTCCCTTAATAATAAAATAAGTGATTGAATAACAGCTATTGGGAAAGGATTGCCAATACTCTGGACAAGTCGACGTGAAAATTGTGCAGTATGAGGCTTTGAAATGATTCAAATGACTATCCAGCTTTATAATCAGGCACATGGTTAGGCAACCTAAGTCTATTACGTGTTTTTTTTTTTTGGTGATAGTATGTGTTTTTACAGGTTCTATTATATACCGTATTTCACCTTGAATATTTCTTTCAAGGAATAAAAATGTGCGAGTGATGTCGAACCATTTCACAACCATTGTTGGTGCAATTTCTAGAGAATGCGGCATAGGCACAAGTGCCATTGTGTTACCCCCTGCACAGATTATGTAAAATGAATCTGCAGGGTGGAGTGACTATGTTATAGATAGGTTTCACTCTAGTAGTTGCTCTATGGCTCTCTGGGAAGTCACTTTCAGTGTACTGTACCGTGCATGCATGCTGCTGATGGTATTGAATGTAATTTCGAATTTTTTTGAAATACGACAGGAGCTCATACGAGTGAAGGACACTTGTTCGTGTCACATAAACATGTGTGGTGAGGCTGCAAACTGGAAATACTGGTTCACTGCAGTTATTCTAGCGAAAAAAATATAGACTTGCTTCACGGCAGACTAGATGAAGTCACCAGTCATAATTTTATATATGTCGTGCATTTTTGGCTCACCTGACCTTAATATTTGTTCAGATCTTATTTTGACCTTTGCATGTAACCACAGAATATGCCTTTTCTGCTTATTTTGATAACAAAGTATGTTTTCTGTTGGTGCTTATTGTTGAACTCGTTCGTCTCATCAGTTTTTATTATTTATTGTGGGAGTATCTTTTTGTGTGCAGATCCTATTGTTACTTCTCATTTGAGACTATTGCCTGTGATAAAAAGTGTTTGGTAACATCGTTAACACTCTTATGCCATTTTCAGATTATTAATGCCTAGTCATACTAGATACAAGTTAACACCTTGTGTAAAACCAAATCCTATATGCATGTTCACTTTTCTGCACAGCAAATTTTTTTCTCTCAGACTATGATTCAAGGCCACACAATTATATTGTGCAGCAGTAGAATGGAGTAATGTCATGGTCGAGTTAGAAATGGCAAGATCAGCTCATTGTCATCGTGCATTAGGACAAAGCGATGAAATTCTACGGAACTTCAGAATGACAGGCTAAGGTTGTCCAGGTTTTCAAGGTTTTCAAGGTTTGTGTGGTAACTTCCGAGGCGATTTATGTGCTCTTCTTTTGCAGATGTGGGAAGTACAGTACACATTTTCTAGCAATAGGCAACCATTACTGGTGCAGCAGCCATGAAGGGCACTTTTTTGTGTGCATGTGCATGTAATGCATGTACCATATATACCAACAGTCCTTGACTCATCATCCACAGTGATTGTCTTCGATGCAAGATGAAGTCCTTTGGCGAAGAAAGACGAAAAAAATTGCGTTCTCCTACTACACATGACCTGGTCTATTTATTTATAAGCTGGAGTTTACTGGAGATTAGTTTTGATGCTTTTTGTCACCTTGAAAAATAAATATGACTTTGACCAGAATCTACCAGCATGAACTCTTTTTCTCTGAGAAGTTTTCAGGGACGTGTGAAGTAAGATTCACTTACAAATCATGGCAGCGTGCTAAGATATGGTGTGGATCTGGATTAAAATTAGTTTCAGAATTCTGCGCAGAATTTACTATCGGTTTTTGTTCTGGGATATATTGAAGAAGAAGATTACCATAGTCGAGATGTGTCATTATTTATAGCCAGATATAGCTGTAAGGGATATTTGCAATGAAGGATTCTAATGTTGCGTAAAGTTTATAGCCATTGCTTCTTTTTTGTTGCTTCGTATTACCTACCTCCACTAGGAATATAATGCATATTTTTTGCTGTTAGTGATTAAGTGCGATTGTGAAGTGAATTAGTCATTCCTCCCGCTCCTCCCACCGCCATCACCTTTGCATGTGATTCACCAGCTCAAGGTTTGGGATATGTGAAACTGGCTCAACGAACTTGTAACATGAATGTGAGGATTGGCGTAGCGCACATTAATATTAAATGTTCTGAGTGAAGAGCCATTTGCATTTTCAATGACAGGCTGTGAGACTTTCGTACATGAGAAGACGTCATATAGATCTTAATCCACAGATAATTCATACCCTGATGCATAAGTAAAGATTGCATTGCATAAACGACGCATGAATAATTATATATTATCTTCTATAATGGCTGGCAACACACAGTGGCAGTGTTATTAGCCAAATGGAATATATTGTTACTGTTGGCTTGTTGGCTTACTTGATGTTAAGATGGTTCGGGAACAAGTTATAAATTTGTTTTCTAAATAGCAAAAATATATTTCAAACAAGTAGCTAAATAATTGCCTAAATCTATTCAAGCAGATTATATGCATTATGTGGACGCATGAGACACCACAAAATTAATTTCATAGTAATTATCAGCATCATTTTCATTGATTATACATGTACGTAAAATACTTAATCAGAATGTAATTACATGAACTCCGCTCATTAATCAAACCACGCTGTCTCAGAGTGCAATGAGGGCATTTGCCCTAGGCAATGAGTGACTCCTAGAGATGTAATTAGTCATTATAAACTGATGACCTTTCCAGCTTTTACGTGTTTCTAAGGGTGAGAGAATGCAATATACTTCATCTCACATCATACTCATCACTTGTCAAGTTACGTGTATGAACAGTGTAGGTCACTGTTCGGAAAAGTATAATGGATGGAATTATTAGTATGAATTGTATCAAATTCAGATAATAATAATAATAATAATAAGGGCCAAGGTCGCTATGCTCGCAATTAACTAAAATCATCAGCAATGCGACGTGCCGTGCCTGGCAGGGCCACAAGCCAGACGGGACTGGTGCAGTCACCCCAAAGCCATACAGATGACATAAACGCAATGGACATACAACACAAAGTGACTGCAGCTAATTGACCGCCAGCCAGTTCTCGAGAAAATGATGATGGGTGATGATGGTGTCTATAGCGCTTTTGTCTATGGGATGTAATGGGCCGTCTTTCATGTGTTGGAATCGAGTTGAATTAATTAGACTCTCTTTCATCATTTGTATTTCGCAAGGTATCTTAGCAAAAAAAAGGAGCATAAAAGCAAAGTTGTTTCTCTCTGTTTTTCCATGCTCTGGCTTCTTTTAACATTATATTTTCCCCACGTTACATAAGGACCTATGTGCTCTCCCTCCACGAGATCACGTGTATCCATGCACTTATCGTCCATTGCCTGCCGCCTGTGGAGCCTGGGAAATGCTTGTGAATAAGCAAAATATCAAATGGGGCGGGCTGGGGTGGGGGGGAGGGGGGGAGGGAAGGGAGCATGAGAAGATCACCTTGAAGGCCCTGAGATGCTGCTTAAAAGGGAGAGGAAGTAAAGGAGAAGAGATCACTCCAGGATTGGAAGTCGAGGAATACAACTCTCCATCGGACCAAGAGGAAGAATAAGTCAACATGATGAGACTACTAGTGGCAGTCTGCGCAGCCTGGACCCTCCTCCTAAACGTCACTGCGCAGCCGACAAAGCTGCTCAAAGCTGGTGAGACACCAATCAGAAATTAGGAACCACAATCAGTCCAATTTATTTTCCCAAAATTTAATTTGAGCTAATTATGCCATTACATATATTGTTAGGCAAGCAAGGAACAAAAATGGAAATACTGGCAATTAAACAGTATTGTTTAAATTTTGAAATATTTTACACTACATTTAACTGTAAGATCGTTCAAATATAATATATTAATATTACACTAAGGTAACTCCATCTTGGGAATATGCTGTGATTGAAAGTATACGTATGAATGTGTAGGCCACTGAATGTATGGATGTAAAGATGTTTACAGGTAATTGTTAAATGTCGGATCATATGCGAAATCCTGTTTTATTCTTGCTCATTATTTACTTGGAAGTGGACATGCAAACTTGACAGCCTTTTACAGCAATTATAAGCAACTGCAGATAATTGTTGAAAAGATCAGGAGATCCTGCATGCTCTTGAAAAACAATTACGGATTGCATAAGTACATATGGGATATTAATATGGGAAATAAAAATTATGTCCTTAAAACAAGGTAATGAGTTTTAGACGTTTATCATAATAATTATGATTGATTATGATAAACGTCTGTTATTGTAATTTTTAAAACTTATTAACTTGTTTTAAGGACATAATTTTTATTTCCCATATCATGTCTTCTTCTGTGAAATTTGGTGACAAACAATAATTCTATTATTTTTTTATTGAAAAGGACACTCTGGCATGTCTAACGTGTAATTTTGGCTTGTTTCGAGATGATTTCCTGCTTTGCAAAAAAGGTCATTGAACGAATCGCAAAAATTCAAGGTTGCGTAACTGGCGGGAAGGGAGTCTTACGAGGACGGTGAGATTTTTCACAAATATGTTAAATTGCGCTGGTTTTTAATTATAATTAGTTTCCTGGAAAAATGCAGTTTTATGCCTGAGAGGCTTCCGCCTACATTTGCATACATAACTACTTACATCCTTTTTTTTTGTACATATGAAACAGCCTTGGACATGATTTGACCTTTACAGTCTTGGGTGAGGGGGAGGGGGATTACTGACCCTTTAATTTCCCCTGGTTGAGTAGCAACGTAAGCTGGAAAACCATTAATGTTAACCTTGAGTAACTAAAAGTATAGTTAACTTATATGTAGGCTACACGTGAAGGTCATTTCTGACAATGGTTAAATATAGTGTTGAGAAATATTGAAATATATGAACAAATTAATGATGCTCGGTTTCTCCAACCTCTTTAACTGACAGCTAAGAGCTAGCATTTAAGTTCTAACTAACGGCTGCTTAATTGGCGAATAAAATGACACAGGATCTACTGCTACAAAAATTTAAAAGCAAGCAACAGTGTATTGATTTATTGGAATGAATATATGACGTCATGCCAGATAATTGTTTAATTAGTTTCGTTATGTCATGTTGACTGCCCAATTATTGTGGCCTGACGTCAATATGGAAATATTTTTAAAAAAATATATAAACATGCAATAATATTTAAACGTCATGATGTCCGTCACATCAACCTCCATATTAATGTCGTGAGAGTGCTAAAATCTGCAGAGTAATGTCAGTCATTTAATGTTACAAATTGTGACGTCATGTCTCGCGAATAATTTTTCGTCACGTCACGCGAATGGGACCATAAATCTATTAGCAACGAATATACATTAAACACTAGTAAGTAGTAACCAGAACCGGTTTTTCACCGATTTCGAAAAACATGTTGCATGACGCAAATGTCTTCCTTATCATCATTAAATGGCTGCTTCCGTGCCCCGTCAACGTCTGCACTTTTCTGCACGCGAAACTACTGTCCAATGTCCATGTGCCTTTGCCGATGGCATGAGTTGATGACGGATGTCAGGATGATCAACAATAATTGCGCAAATAAAGTTACGTCACATCGATGTCTGATTGGCAAGAATAACATCTATCCATGCGAGGCCAGCAGGTTTCATGTGTAGCAGTACTCTTCTGCGCCATTAACAAAAAATAATTGCGAAATCTTCCAAGGACGAGTTCTTGGAAGAATGTGAAAAAATTATAGAAATATCTCGCAAATTGGTGTACTAGCCTGAAAAGTTCTGTGTTTGAATAATAAAACAACCTAGCAATCGGATTCGCATGCGAATTCCTGCTGCTCCGCAATTAACTAATTACACCTTGCAAGATATGCGCAGAATATGCCAAATAATTGATATCGCCTTGCCTGTAGTGTACTTTGCGAGTTTAATTACATTTAGTTGTTTTTAGATGTTCAAGATTAACCTGACTTAGTCGCAATAACTTTGCATGTTTTGTTTATTCGCGCTAATCATTGTTTTTCTCGAACGTCTTGTAAATATTGTGCGCATTATTTTTTGCATGTAATATGTTTCATTTATGCAAATAATTTAGGATATAGATTTCAGGTGCAATTGGATGTAATATTAATATATTCAATAGCGATTGTGGTAACAATCGTCTAGACCAGTGCTTCGCGAAAATAATATTCGGGGTCGCGAGGGAGGGCAACAAAATAATTATTTTCACAAAATGATGTTATCTTTCTTGAAAATCATGAGTTCATGACCAGCATAAGGTAAGGTCATTTCACTGATTACCTGTCTTTTCATGTTGGCGGATCGAAATGCGCACATATAGAGGGTCGCAAATTTTACGAGACGATTTTTTGGGGTCGCCAACGAAAGAAATTGGGAAGCACTGGTCTAGACTCTCTAGAAGTCTAGAGTGTAGAATCCTTTAAAAAATTGCCAATTTTCGTCTCAATTTCGCACAAAGATCAAATTCAGCAGAAGTGCTCCCTTTTGTCATATTAAGTTACGTCGAAAGTCATCTGATATTCGTAATTATATCTGCGGATATCTTGCAGTTTCTCGCATACTTGGCGTCAGTTATATCTAGCACCAAGTTATTCATACTGTCTTTATCTGAAGGCTAGACAAAAAAACATACTTTCGCGAGAAACTGGGTTATTAACATCAAAATATAGTTCTTCTTCTGACAAAGACCAAATTAATTATAATTCATCGAAGCAAGTCTGATGCCCAGGGCGCCATTTCAGGTTCGAAGAAGCATATGTTAAAGAAAAGTTGGGCAATGACTCATTAGGTGTACGGTAACAAAGAACTTTCTGGTCAGAAAAAAAAAAATCCTTGGTATTTTTTTTAAAGGTATATATCCCGTCGATTCCTAGAACAAAATTATAGCATACAAGGTGAGGGCTCTTATATAAGTCTGCAAAAATTATATTCAATTTTTATAGAGTTGATGCGAAATACCTCAGGAAATCGAGCATAGGGGGCAGATGCTGAAGGTGGGCAGCCGACAAAATTCGTGCAACTTATATAGACAGAATCTACAATAAATTGCTAAATATTATTTGCCAAATTCCACGAGTTTTAGCATTTATCCCAAACCTCTGCCTAATGTATAATATGGCATCCGCTTCAGCTTAAGCAATAATAATGTTTGTTCAATAATTCACAGGACAAACAACATGTCATTTCCAGCTAATTAATATTAATCACTTTGAAAATGACGTGCATAGGTTTTTTCAACCTAAAGGATTTACGTCCAAATGGGGTACTTAACCTTGAAGGCAATACTCGTGGGGGACTATAACACAGGGTGATGCAACACTATACAGGTTTTGGATGGTAAGTGATTTGATTAAAATATAGCCCACGCGTCCACTCTGTGACAGCATATCGAAAGTAAGGTTTCATCATGCTGGCGGTCAATGTACTAAAGTCTATATATATAAAGTATGGTGCATTGTGTGCTCTCTGCAGTGCTCGACATAAAGCTCATTTCGTGGATTGTAACTGTTTTTAAAGATGACTTTATTGAGGCGTGCCGAACAGTGGAGAGAGAGGAAGTGGAGCCCTGCATCATGGATCTAATCAATTCAGCTCAAAGTACCCTGGAAGTTGGTAAGTCACTAATGTTGCTATACAGGTTGTTTCATAATGACTTAAACATACTGGCCACTAGAGGAACAGTTTATATGTGAGGTGAATTTTCGCAATCTCGTTACAAATATAATAGTCTTTAAACTAAGAGTGTCCTTACTTTGCCATCAAAAATGTAAGTCTACAAAATGACACTTGCACATAAAAATAATCATAGAAGTTAGTCGGAGCTATTATGAAACATCCTAAATGATATCTTCCGTATCCTTTAGCTGTGGGCCAAATACCGAATTATGTTTTATTAATTTTTTAGGCATTCCTGAATTCGACATCCCAGCAGCAGGCGAGATCACCATTGATTACATGAAATTCTCCGATTACAACAACGAAAACTCGTACTTCAATGCCGAGTTTTTTGATTCGACGATCAAGGGTCTGGACGAGCTCATAATAACTAGTCTAAAGTGAGTAATGCATAGCCTGCCAAAAACCAGGAATATCGGCATACGTATCTCGAGCTCTTTTCTGAATCTATATAAAGAGTGGAATAATTCTATATTACAAAATATAATAATATAGACTGGAGAGTATATCATATCATATATTCGGATTTTCCTCCAGGGTCGATTACGACACTCATCTGGTCGAGTGGTCTCTTCTGGTACCGCACTTGCAAGTCAATGGAAAGTACAAGTTGGACGCCAAACTGTTGACTGTACCTCTTCAGGGTGACGGAACATTCTGGGCAAAAATGAGTGAGTCCTAAAAATAAAGTCGTAACTGCAGTGACTGAAGATGTCGAGTTTAGTTCGTCCAGATGGAGCTGAACAGAACTTGTAAATTGTATTTACGTAATTTTGCAATCGTGGCTATTGTTAGCTACAGGACAGTATGTTGCATGATATATGATTCTGGTCAACAAATGAGATATGTTGGATCAGAATCCATGACTTAAGTGCTTGGATTGTTGCAGTTGACGCTCATCTCAATGGTGTGACCAGGATTGGCCTGGAGAAGCATGAGTCTGATTACTTCTTGAAAGCTCACGAGTCCACGCTGGGAGTTGACTACAAAGAGGCGTCTGCAAAGTTTAACAACCTCTACAACGACAATGCCATCCTTCGTAAGTCACAATAACAATGGATCGAATAATGAGAAAGATCTCTGCTATTTTTTTATTATTATATAATTTTCTTTTTCCTTCCGAGTAGAGCAAGCTGCCAACGCGTTCATCAACGAGAATGCTCGCGAACTAATCGACGAAGTGCTGCCAGTCATCAACGACAAATTGTCAACACTGGGATCCGAAATGGCGACGAGATTCTCCAGGAAGATTCCTCTCACCAGGCTGACCGGAGAGAAGTTCCTCAGAAAGGCCTTCAATGTCTATGATTAAGTCAGATACATTAAACCGCCGCCGTGTCTAGTCAGTTGTTGAAAATTACTGTTGACTGATACCTGAAAGCAGTCGCTAATATGATTGTTACTAAAAATAAAATTTATAATGTCGCTGTTGTTAGAGATTATCACCAATATTGTTGACTGTTACTGAAATAATTTCTACTGTCGTACCGACGATAACGTAATGATTATCATTGCGCATTAATTTTGACACCAACCCTTTTTGTTATTATACAAAATAAATTCTCGCAGAGTCTACCCGATTTTGACTCAGTATACCTACCTTCCCTCAGTGCGAGTAATAAACAACTAGGTTTCCGAGACAATGTTCCCAGAAAGACCCTTTGTCATGCTTTGACTCGAATTTAATTAAAGTCGTTACCAGTCATCTACCACTGATAATAATAATTAGCAGCAATCAAACACTGCTATAAGGTGCCTGATGGGAAGGTGTCGCACGTTTTCTCACGTGAATCACATTTATCAACATTTGCAATCAAAATTATGTAAGGCTTCTACAGTTGTTATGAAGTTGAATAATTATGATGCAAGCATAATTATCATCCACAGATTACGATATAATCTCTATTACATGATTGTGTTACACAAGTTTTTCATGTAACCAGCTGCCATGTGCATCGTCTAGCATGCGCATGCATCACAGCGACCTGTAATAAATCTCTGCAATAAAGCCACTCATGGCCGTCTTTGTAAGCCATGGCAAAGAAAGAAACATTGAGTTTAGGCCAATAAGTCCAGATGGCGTTAATGTGAGAAAAAGTGATTTGGCAGCCATATTATTGTGTAAGCCAAAGTTCGACAAAAAAAATCAGTGCTTCAATTGCAGTACACTAGTTGGCGATATTGTTTGTAAATCTTTTCTTGCAAGCAGAATTGTAAAGAAACGTGATATTTCACAGAGACTATCACCAGGGGGCTCTTCTGTAAAAGGGCGTACTGTAATATACTCACAAGAAATGAAATTTCACCTGATAATGCTCACCAGAGGCCTCTGCTATTTTGTAGCATTTGTCGGCCATATTTTGAAACCCGAGACTAAAAAATCGCAGATTTCCCCCGAATTATTGGCGCTGCTGTCGATTTCAGTCGCCATGTTTGTAATCCACGCTGTTACAAAATAATATCTACTGTCTACAATAACTGTGAGGTGGAGCACTAGTGGTCGCTGTTGTCGATTGAAATAATTTATCGGCCATATTGGAAGCGAAAAACAAACGAAAAACATCGTAATGTTAAAGATGATTAACACCAGAAGGCGCTGTTAAAGTCATATATTTATTGCAGCATCAGAAACAGAAATAAAGTTTTACCTATAAATTATTTGCTATATTTTTTCCCCCCTTCCTTTGAAATTGCCATTTTCTTGCAGCCATTTTATGTTTTTACTAGGTAGAATTAAAATGGCGGTAAAAAGATCTTGCGATTACACAGAATAATGCAACAATCTCTCTTTTTTTGTTCGCAGATGACTTCATTGAAACCTGTCGCAAGGTGGAGAGGAAAGATCTGGAGCCATGTCTAATGAACCTTATCAATAGCGCAGGAAGTGCCCTAGAAGAAGGCAAGTTTCTTCACAATTTTATTTCTTTTGCTATGGTTGACTAACGCTTCTGAAACCCCTGTTGTGGGGGAGCGTTCGTGCAGCGTTGCCACACATGGTCACTTTCCCCCTTCGCCCCCAATTCTCAAGGCCACACTCTCCCCAGTGTTGCATGTTTCCATTCCTTCAACTCGTGAACAAACATGTCTTGGACGTAGCTTCAAGTGACGTAGCACATTCCTTTGGCAACAACTGACCCCTGGTCATATAGTATAGGGACGATGACTGACTCATCGCAATAGCTTTTGACAACAATGCTACAATATAACCACTACGGACATTGCAACACCGGTAATTATTGATGTGTGTACATACTGGTTCTCCCATCTTCCTTATTTCCCTGTGACGTTTGTCAGGTTTTCCGTTTGAGATTTAATTTTTAAAATTATTCCTATAGGAATCCCGGAATTCGGCATTCCTCCCGGAGCTCAAGTGACCGTTGACTACATGAGCTTCAGCGACTATAGGGACGAAAACTCTTACCTGACCGCCGAGCTGTACAACACACTCTTCAAGGGCCTGGACGAGCTGCAGATTACCAAACTCAGGTTATTGTTTTTAATTATGGTCGCAGAAAGTTGACTCATTTCAGTCTCATGTTGCACATTTCAAAAAATGTTTTGGGCAAACATCATGTTCGAAAAGTAACGTTCTGATGGTTGCATATCCCCAGGATATGTTTAAATTATTTTTGACACACAATGTGAATGTACTGTTACTCTAGTAATTGAGGCGTAAATGAGACACCTATCACCAAGCAGTTGTGCTAATGCGCGGTTGTTGTTTCAGGATTGATTACCCTAATAAGCTGGTGGATTGGGAGGTGCTGGTGCCCTACATGCACATTAGCGGAAAGTACAAGCTGGACGCCAAGCTGCTGCTGGTGGGTATGCAAGGACAAGGAACATACTGGGCTCAGATGAGTAAGTGACTCTTTGTTTTTGTCAGTACAGTGCGGGCAGGGAGCATATACTGTACTACATAAGATGCGCAAACATTCGAATTCCTCGTCTCTCTGTTTGGGGCGTTGCGAAGGCTGGCGGTCATTTTGAAGTGGGGGCAACGCCAACGAGGTACATAAATAGGGTACAGGCAAAAATATGGTCCGCCATTTTTGATTCGCGCGTGTTCTTGCAGTGTAGTTGCCATGGCCGCCAAAACCATCAAAGATGGCGGACCATATTTTTGCCAGTACCCTATTTATACCTCGTTGGCGTTCCCCACACTTCAAAATGGCCGCCAGCCTTGGCAACGGCCCCAAACAGAGAGACTCGGACATCAAAGGCGCCGACAGAAGTTTGCGCCTCTTACATTCTCCCTGGTGTGGGCAGGAGTGTAGTTTATCTGGATGCACATTATTTAACCCTTTTAAAATACATGCTGCTCTTATTATGTTTCTTTGTTAATCTGGCAATCTTTATCGTCACATGTTGAATAGAACTGATTCGTGTTGGATTCGAGTAAACATGTTCAAAGAGTGTGGAATCGTTCTGATCGGCACCATTTCCCCCCCCCAGACAATGCTGTGATCAAAGGCACGACCCAGATGGGCATGCGCAAGGAAGGGAACGACTACTTCCTGACCGCCCCATACTCCAAGCTGGGCCTGGACTTCGAGGACGCCTCGGCCAAATTCAACAATCTCTACGACGACAATCCGCTCCTGAGTAAGCCTTCCATTGTTGCTATAGACACATTTTCGTCATCATGTTGGATTAAAACAAACCGGACGGCCGCGTCAATTTGACAGCTTTTATCGGTTATTGGTACTATGTGGACAGTTGGGGGGGGNGGGGGGCAGTGTTGCCAAGTTTTGGCAAGGGGTTAACTATATAGTCTGCCATGTTAATTTCTCATTTCTAATGAGCCTGTGTTTTCCTCTGTGCAACAGAGCAAGCGGCGGAAGCTTTCATCAACGGCAACGCCCGCGAGCTGGTGTCCGAGGTTCTTCCGGCCATCAACGACCAGCTGGCTGCAGTGGCCAACGAGAAGGCGGCCTACTTCGCCAGCAAGATCCCGCTGACCCGGCTGACCGGAGAGGAGTACCTCAGGAAGTCCTTCAACATCCAGGATTGATTGTTACCTCACTTATAAACGACCGTGATTTAAGATATTATTTTTCTGTTTAACATCAATGACTTTGATTGAAAATAGCTGTTATTAATAACACCCCTTCCATTAAAAAAGAGATACTGCTGCCTGAGATTGCGTGGTTGAAATAACTGCTATTGAATGGGTTTTGTTTGAATAATACCCATCTCAATAGTAGGCTACTATTATTCATAAGTGCAGGTGATGCGAACTGTCACTTCATAAAAATGCACAGGCAGTATTTTAGCCGAAGTCAACTCGTCGATGCCATATGCATGTGTGAAATAAATAATGAGCAGATGCTGAGAAACAGCTGATATTGACCATCGCTAGTTATTTCACCTTACCTGCATGGTGACGCATATAGTTTATAGTCGTTTAACAACTTGATTTAACTCTTACATAGTTTGTAGACTTTGCAGGGATGAAGAGAGAACCTCATCTTGTAAGACTACAAGTTAGTATTATGTCGAACACTTCGGGGCAGTGTTCGCAACACACATCTTTGAAATTAGCGAAATGCTTACAACTCTGGTAATCTCCCATTGACTGCTCTGTGTTTTCAACAGACTAATGATCTCCCACTTGTCGTTGTTCTTACACTTCTTAACCCAATAATTGTTGCTTCAGAAAGACCCTTGAAATGTGACAGTCACGAGCGTGGTGCTCTTAGGGGCTATACAGGTATAGTTTATGGTCTTTAGCATCAACTTAAAAGTACGCAATGTAGAAACAATGAGAACGACTTCTCAAAGCAGCAGGTCCAAACCCCAACTCTGTAACAGCCCAGGTTCTCAAGAAAGGTGCTATTGATGATATGTCAATCATAATATTTGTAGAGTGAATATAAGAAGTGCCGGAAATTGCAAAAATTCTTATAATTCAAGTAGTCATTTTTATAGTTTTCCCATCACACTCTTTCCACAGAGAAAATATCAATTTGTGATAGTCACCTTTATTAATTAACATACCGGTACGTAACTTACAGTTAGTTGAAAATGTAGGGTTTCGCAAAAAAAAAATATATATATATATATATATATATATATATATATATATATATATATATATATATATATATATATATATATATACCTAGAATGACCAATCCTTTTTCTTTAGTTGCATCATTTTCCATGGCGCTTTCAACGGTGCCTCACACTTTCAATTTGTTCTGTAACTTTAAGCTTGAAAAATAAATTTAAAAACCTCTGGATGGGGGTGGTACGTCCTAAACTTTCGGGAAACACTGTATAATGTATACGGAGGCCTAAAATACAGGGAGAGTCCATGAGGCGAAGAAATTGAATTGGCGACGAGAGTGCACAACGGAAGCTCACAAAATCAGCCACCATGGCTGTAAAAATGTTTAGATCACCATGATGTTTATGTAGATGAAGATACACGCCATCATAATATGATTGTGTTGAATTTTGTGGAACATTATTTTTCCAAAAAAATACGCTCAGACGGTATAATTTTACTTTTCGCGGTGTGAGCATATTACAATTTTGTAACTATGTAGGATTTTCATTGCAGGTAATACAACCTTGTATAGGTTATTATAATTATACTCACCCCGCGTTTTGGTATGACTGTGGCAACACATATATGTAATTATAATAGGGTGGAAGTATATATAACTCAATAATAAACTTTTATAGGCAGCTATATAGTGACATCCGGTTTTCTCTCTTGTAAACTACTCCTTTGGTTTGGATTATACGGTGTGTTTTGCTGCCATCGGAGTTCATGTACTCATGTAAGTATCGTGATCTATAGTGTTCGTATAAACTCAAGAAATTGGGCAATCTATCAAGAAAAAGTAATTATACTGGATTAGTTCAGGGCTCTGCACTCATATAAACACGACTTATAGCCGGATAACTAGATTCTAATTATAGAACTTTTCCGGGGGGAAATCCTGGTGATGTTTCAGGGACGAGTTTGCTGTGGCACGATTTTCCGTGATGTTCCCAGTTGTCGCTAATAATTAACGTGTGAAAACAGTCGCACTATCAAGGGTATTCGTCGCCTCTGTCTGTAATAATTAAGAGTGGTAATAAATATTACGTCACAGTTTCATTAATTCTTCGTCCACCAGCACTTTCTGCCAGGATCTTATGACTGCATATGTTTCATCTTATATTCGAAAAAGTGCTATTGCGCTCCAGCACTTTTCTACATTCACATTTATTGCAAAAAATCCAGTACCTCCTTGCCTTTTTTTTGCATATCATCGAAGAATATTTTTTTACGATTTTCTATTTACTTCTGGACAATACATCCCCTTGAATTTATGAGGACCTTTCCGGGTAAATGATTTGACAGGTTCCCATTATCATTAAGTGTTTTTTTATGACACCTGGAAATAATTTCTGGGTAATATTGCAGTGACTCTCCCTGCAGCATAATAACCTTTGCACGTGTTTCAAAATTTAGGAAAAATGCTCGTTTTCACTTGTTTGTAGAGGAAAGTTACGAGATTTTGTACGTAAAATGTAGACATTTTACCTACGAAATATTGTAATGTTGTAAATATATAAGTTAGGAGAAAATATAGGATTATATATATAATCCTATATATTTTCTCATAACATATATATTTTCCCTGCTCTGTAGTGGATGAAATGTTTTTCCATCAAGGACACTTTCCAGAAAGAACTACTGTACAAAACAATAATAAAAATATTGTCCCCACCTAAAGAGCATCCAGTATATTATAATCACGTAATAAAGTTATGCATGTTGTGAATATTTAACTTGCTCTATGCATATTCCACTACCGACTGTACAATTCACTTCTCAAAAATTAAATGTTAGGTAGTTGTGATATAGTGATGTTGACGATGATTATGCTTAAAGTTTGGACGACACCAGGAAAAGTGCGATACTCTAAATTCAATATTCAATATTTTTTCTGGTGTCTGAATTCTCGAAAAGGCCTTTCTTGATGTAATTCTCAGAAATATTTTTCTGCTAGTATGAAATTACTCCATAAAACACTCCACTGTGGCATTGTCAATAACTGAATCCATTAATTTTAATTGACCTCAAATCCACGGAATTTCCAATAATTAATGTTTGAAAAACAACTTTTATTTTTACCTGGAACAGCTGCATGTTAATTGCCTAGAAGTACTTTTGTGACTGCAATGAGCAAGCAGCAGTTGCATAACACGCTGTTAAAAAAATTTGATGGCATTTCCAGTACAAGACACTCTGCTGTGATGTGACTGTGACTTGCGTTGTTTACATCGCCATAATTCATACTGAAGTAAAGTGCATTTCCTTGTACGCACACACTTCCTTCGTGTAATCATCTTTCCATTTTCTCATACACTACTCATCATCTACAACAATTTGTACGTACTCGTAGTTATGTAATGTAGCTCTCATTTCGGCAGAGATGCATGTAGGATGGATGTTAGGAAGGATACATGCAAAATATACGCACCAGATTGTTATCACGTTTGGCGGTCTGAGCGAAAAAAATCATATGAAAACATTTTCTCTGCAATTCTGCTCGCTTCTACGTAGTCATATAAATCCAGTTTATAATATTATTGAATCCGTTGAAGGACAACTTGTCGCAGAGTGACTCAGGGGGATATTCCGCCTGCTTAGCTCTATAATACTCAGATAATATTTATTAGAACCCAGAAACCAACATGGAGAAATTGTATAGGTACTTTAAGAGCAGATGGAAAATATTATGCAACATGGAAATGATACATGAAATCACCTATACAATTGATTCAAACATTGTTTAAATTGCTAGATAGGACAAATAATAATAATAACAAATAATGCAGAATGCAATGTAATATATTAAAACATGATAGCAATAAATATTAAACGTATGGTAGCAGCGATAATAGTAAGGCTGCCCTATATGCAATCATCTAATATGGCAGCAAGATTTGATATGATTTATGTAGCCTATTTTAAAATAAAAATATGTGCAAGGCATTTGAAATATTAGATGGGACTCTGAGATTTGCAATGCACATTTAAACCACACTTATTTTCGATATTAATATCCTGATATTGCACAGCCCTGAAGGGCATGCAGATAATATCTCGTGGCTCCTATTGGTAGGGAAGTGGTCTAACGAACTTGCTAGAGAAGATTATGGTGCATAATATATATCATGTTTTTGTTAGAGAAAAAGGTTTATGGCATATTCTTGAGCCTAGCAATGCATGTCTGTGCCAATGACGGCAGCAAGAAGTGGTCAAGGACAGTTGTAAACATGAACCTGACGCATATACCCGCCGCGGAAAATCCACGCTCTGCTCTCCTGCTTGACTTACCAGTTTTTGTAATGTATTTTATTATATTGTGTGACGCGAGTTAATGAAAATGTGTACGTTCTGAATCAAACACCAGAGTTTTGGCAACGCTGAATAATTCGCGGTCAAAACATTGTGTGTCAAGGTGGATTTGCGAAAAATTTCCCTCTCCGGTATGTTACAGCGAGCGTCCATCTCAAATGGTGGAAGGAGGGGAAAAAAAAGGAGAGGTCGGCAAGAACAAAAAATTGGCAAGGTTGTACTCTTGAGACCTTTATCTTGTCCCTGATTGGCGCGTGCAAATAGGAAGGTCCCGGGTTCGACGGGTGTGTATATAAAGAGAGGCGGCGTCGAGGGCCAGGGGTCCAGTCCATCACCACCGAGGGTACATCTTCATCACTCTCCAGCAGCATCAGTCTCCACCATGCAGCCTCGCATTGTCCTGCTCGCCTGCCTGGCGGTAGTGGCCCAGGCCAGGATGTCCAGAGGTCAGTCGGTGACCTTGCCCGACAAGGTCGAAAACCCTCTCCAGCCCACCCACCCACCCACACTAATTGAGGCCAAGTTGTGTATGTGGACCAAGAGTGTGGTCAGTGTCAAATTCGGTGTCGGTTTGGTGGACCTTCCGCGGATTCTCAGGGTCAACCGTGAGCTTAATTGCGATTGTTATGAGAAGAAAGGTCGGGGAAACCGGTAGCAATTTATGTCTCACAAATTTGAAGTTTAAAAAAAAAATCATATTGTGACATATAATTGAAGATTTTTTGTCGATTTGCTCTTTATAATTTAATTTCAAATAGAAGAAAATATTAGATTATGCATTAGCCTGTTGAACGTTACAAGGATCAGAAGAGCGACTATTATTTGAGTTTATTACAATCAATTCATTTAAAATTAAATTAAATTAACGCCTGTACGTAACTGGACAATTCTTTTAATCTATCTACAATTATTGCGGCCATATATAGACAATTACTTTGAATCTTAATCTCTCACGGTAACTTTGATTTTTATTTAATGTAATTTAATTTCAGCGAAGGTCTTCATTGTGAATTAATTTAACAATTATTACAGATTCAGAAATAGTTCACTGATTTCAAATGGCACGATACTTCAGCTAATAATTAATGTGATATTTGCTCCTTATAATTTGCTTTTGTGCAAGTGCTACTTGGTATGAAAGCTAATTAGCTTAAGAACGCCATACGATGGTACAAGAGTAGTTCAAGTGTACAATTAATGAATGAATTAATTGGCAATGAGAACTATTTCTACTCATGTTCATGCAGACATATGATTATCTTCTTGCTGAGAGCCGTTCTCAAGGGGTTTTGTAAGGCGCCGGAATTGGTTAAGTAATACATACATATATAGGCTTGAGTGGATTAATTACGGACTGAAGGTCACTAATTCATTATCACGACTGGAGAGTAATGTGAAGTAACATCTACTGTAATAGTTACATAACATTTATTCAATTGAGGGGGTTTACTTTTACTAATTTTTTTTGCATTTCCCCCTTGTGCTTCATGAATACCGGGTGATTCAGCAACTACTACTGCAAGTAAAAATACGCAGAAGTGAGAGGAGAGTGCAAATTTTCAAGGTGGTTATTACAAGTATATGCTGGTTGCCTCACTTCAGCAACCAGCAATAACCATGTATGTTGCTGCTAATTTACAGCAATTATTGATGGGAGTTCTGGCTGCTAATTTTTAAACATTTTTTCATGTAACGACCTAATCGAAAGCGTGACAGTAATTTGCAATCGTATAATTCGCATTAGCTATGCGCATCTCATTAGCTAATCATTTGGCCAGCACTTCTCTAGTACCTTTTGCAGGTATTATTCAGGTAATGAACTAGTCTCTAATGGATTTTAGGAGCAGCATTGTAAACTCTAAAAAGAGTCTGTGCAACTCCATTAATTTATGTTTGTAAAAAACTGACCTGCCTGACATCATTTCTGTTCTCTTTCAGCATGTGTTTATGCAGGTCATGACTTTGTGTATGGACTTGTAACAACTGAATACCATAAAAAGAGATATTTTTCTCAGTATCAGCATTGTTTTTGTTTTTGTTTGGTAGTTAGTAATTGCTTTCTCACGTGATTAAAACCTGTTCGAGTTGTTTTTCAAAATAATTGTTTACCTGTTTGTGACGCTACAAAATTTCCATAGACAATGAGCCTCATGGTTATTTGCCCCTGAAAACCGGCAACTTGAGTCATGATGACAGCCATAAAAAGTTGAACAAGTTTCAAGAAATTGCGAAAAGTAACGACTGTAAAGTCCAGAATATAATTATAGATTGCATGTAACGCGCATTAAAAATGTGTGGCGGCATGTCTAATGACAGAAAAAATATATATAATAGGCTAACTGAGTTTCTCAACACATGTGAGCGGCGTTTCATGTCATATAATTATTAGCACAAAATTATTGTAAAAGGACGCAGCCGTGGTCAAGGTTATTTTAAATTGCTGTTAATTTGTATATTGGACACGACCCACCTCAACAATAAAGGCAGTAGAAAATTATTGCGCCAAATCACGGATTCCGAATATGCTGACATTGGCGATAGCTGGTTGTGAATTTAAGTTAACATTTCGTTGAGTAACTCTAAACATTTTCACTAACTAATCATTGAAAAATATTCGGCATATATTTCTGAGGTAACTCTCTGGGATTTCAATTAATGCAATGTTTGCTTTGAACAACTTATTCTTTTACTATTTCAGATGAGATCGTGAAGCGTTGTCAGAAGACGACCAGGGATGATCTGGAGCCGTGTTTGCTCAAACTCATCTCGGACGTGCAACCTGATTACGAAGATGGTAATTACTAATCTACACTGTAGGACTGCATATACTTACAACTCGATCCAGATCGACTCTAGAACCGGATCGACTGTTTTCATTACCGACAAAAAAATGAACAAACATTGACAGATGAACTGAAAATTGCAAGGGGGTAATCACTTCGGTACTCCGGTGTACACCTGGGAGTGGTACTCCCTGGTACTCCTCAGGCACCTCACTCTTTATTACTCCGTGGTACGCCTTTAATTTGGTACCTCCAGTGTACACTTTTCAGTCGAGTGATTACCCCCTTGGAAAATATATTGTGATCGAATTGATAAAAATGGTAATAATGGATTCTGATAACTTGTACAAAATTAGACGGCGGATTAATTAGCAATAATTGATTGAACGCTGCGTACTTGCAAACATTTAGTTACTATTAATTTTGATTCCTACAAGGTATTCCGGATTTCGAAATCCCTCCTGTGGGCAACGTGGTGATTGACCGGTTCGACATTGACCAGTACGACCACGAGAACAGCTACCTCCGAGCCAGGTTCTACGACCTGAGGGTCAAGGGACTCCAGGACCTGCAGGTCACCAAGCTCAAGTACGCGTCACATTTGACCCCAACCGACGTCGTAGATGGCCAACGGAAATGTATAGATTCTTGCCTTATTTATTTCCAGGGTGGACTATCCGTCTCACAAGGCTATTTACGAAGCCACTATACCAGAGTACTTCCTGTCAGGAAGGTACAAGATGGACGCAATGTTTGCCATCGTGCCTCTCAACGGAGACGGAACCTTCTGGGGTCGACTGGGTATATGCTCTCGATATGAAAGGAGAAGAAAAAGAAAGATAATAAATGTGCAATGTTGTTGCAGAGAATATTCTGGTGAAGGGTGTGAGCGAGTTCACAGTGGACAAGGACACCGATGGAGTGTACAGGGTGCTGCCAGTGGACACCGACGCTGACTTTGACTACGAAAAGATATCAATCAGGCTCAACAATCTCTTCCCTGACAACGCTGTGCTTCGTACGTCATCCTTTTACTTGAGAACTGCCAATATACCTTTTGTTGTGTGTAATGCCTATAACGTTTATTTTCAGAGCAAGGCGCGGAGACTTTCCTGAACCAGAACGCCCGAGGCCTGATCGACACTGTGAAGCCGACACTCGTGCGACGGATCATAGACTTCGCTCAGGACGCAGCCCGTAACGTGTCGCGTCGCATCGACCTGAAGGAGTACGCCGGATATGAGTTCCTGAAAGATACCTTCCAGTTCCCCAACCAGGAATAGAGCCGAATCATCTGTGATATACCGTCACTGTACCCATCTTGAAGAGTATTATCTTTGTAACTCTGGTTGTGAACAAGAGCGTTTATGTATTCGCGGACAGAACGGAAAAAGGAAAGAGTGGTATACAAATTGGCAAGTGAGCCATTCCAAACAAAATTGAGATGAAAGGAAATATTTCCGACCCTATATATGTTGTGGTGGTTGGGAGGAGTTGTTGGAAAAGGTTCGTGTCTTGATCATTGGCATCATTCAGTGAAAATGAGCTAACCACCACCATCTTCAAGTTGCCCATATTATGAATGCATAATAGCTGTTACTTTCTCATTGAGCAATTGTCTTGTTTTTGTACTGGCATCACCTTCCTTGGTGATAATAAAATGTTTCATGCTAAAGACATGTTTAATTACTCACCGACCTACAATAGTATAGGCTACTGCATGTGTCGCAATTGTTGGTTATCTTGTTGGACTGGTTTATGTTAAGGTGTCATGACCATAGAAAATGCCAGGATATGGTGCTGAAAAGGCTTAGAAAATGGGGCATCATTATTATTCATCAGTTGAGATATGTTTGTGTTTGGTAGTAGCCAACAATATGTGTACAGAACCATCATATTTCCATTGGTTTTTGCGGAAAATTATTAGAATAACTTGTATATGTGTTTTATCACCAGAACATTTGTTAAAGAGCCATTAATTTGAAACAGTGAAATACAAAACTGCATCAACAGCTTCTGGGACCTAAATGATTGCAATTTTTTTTTTTACTTACCCCGTGATGACCTTTTTTAGGTCTATAGGGGGTGGTGGATTACCATTATTGGTATTTGTTTTTTTTGAGCGAGTTAAGAATAATCTTATTAGTATACTCCAAGGTAGTTAGGAGGGGATGTGCAAAGTGCATGTGCGCTGTCGTTAATTGGTCATTTTGTGAACTCCCCCGGGTGGCTTAGTCTATCGGAAATTGCCACCCGAAACGAAGCCAGAGATGGCCCAACTCTGCACGAAAGAAGGTGGGAACCCCGGGTGGGGATTGAACCCGGGACCTTAACTTCCGTGGGCACACGCGTTACCGCGGCGCCACTCCGTCTCCCTACAATGATTGCAATACATGTTAATAATATGAAAATGTTGGTGCGTGTTACTTGTACTTATATAGGGCCTACATGAATATTTTTAAGCTAATACCGTAATGAGGTATGTGCAGTAAGTTGGACCATATAATGCGAATAAACTACAAGATGTCAATCTGCAGCGAATGTAGATCTATTTTCAATTGTAACCAATACAGAGAAGGAGAGGAAGAATAAAAGCTATAGGGGTATAGTTGGTGGCAGGATTTGTGACCTCACCACAAAATGATTGCATTTCTCCAATTCAGCGTAGTATGTTAACCTTGAATATAATATTTCTGACACCTCCCTATCTCTTGGCTCAGCATCTCAGACAGCAATGGATATTCCAACGATCAGGACTGCTGCTGCTACCAGAGCAACTCCAGCTCCCCAAACACTCTGCAGCAGATGAGATGGATGATGCCTGATGCTGTGGTGGTCCAAGATGGCCTCCCAGTCCTGATTCCTGTCGAAGTATGGCGGGTATCGGTGGCTGCGTCGAGTCTCGCTCTTTGCATCTATCGGATTGGAGATGACGCCTTTCTTGCGAGACAGGGCCTCGAAGGTGTGCTTGCCTCCGATGGTGCCCCATCCGTTCAAACCGTTGGCAGTCAGATGTATGTCCTCTCCTGGAATAGCATGAAATATTAGAAGCCTGATGCCAGCAACCTTCGTATACTGTATACGAAAGTAAAATAACTCACTGAGTACATGGGCCATGCAGTCGTTCATGCTTTGTATGCCGCTGTTGGAGTTGTACATGCACTGTACTTGCTTCATCCTAGATGTCGTGAACAGGTATCCAACCAAGGGAGTCGGATCGCTGAAACAACAAAGACTGTGTAGAATCTGTCCAGCGGCATTTAATACAACCTATGGCGAATCCACAACTACAGGGCAAGGATTCTATAGTAGTGCTAGTTGTTGACTTCTAACATTTTAAATACTTCCCCATGCGGGTTAATTTGCCCAGATTATGTTAATTTCATACCAATTTTTGGTGATACTAGAGGCGTCCAAGTGGCTGTGGCAGATCACTATGGGTAGCACTGGCCCCATGATGGGACCCTCGGTCATCAGAGGGTCGTCTTCAGGCACGTTGGCAACAATGGTGGGTGACACCCACCTGTCAGAGGCGTCCAGGTCACCTCCGACCACCACCTGACCCTTGGTGCGCTCGAGGAGACTCTTCAGGCGCCTGCAAGAGTCACTTCACTGCCGTCAAGAATGTGGGCTCATTTACATAATAATTATGGCTCCATATAATAATGTAAACGAAACTAGTCTATATACACCCGGTCCAATTTTGGCTTCTGAGCCAAGCATTGCTAACTCAGAAACGCAACTATACTGTATGTCAACAATAGATAATTATTCTGCAGGTACCAGATAAAAGAAACCAGAAAGAATCTACAGTTTACTCATTGGTGTGTATTTCACTTCCGTAGGTGTATACTCGTTGGAAAGTTATTCGGAAATAAAAATAGGTACCGACTTCTGATCCACCCTGTGTATATACCTGCTCCCAGTATATGGGAAGCACTTTGAAGATCATTGCAACGTACGTGAAGTGTTCGTCACTTCTGATTCGTCCCATGTCGGGGGACTCTCGCCAGTTTTGTCCGAACCACTCTTTCAGGATGTCCGGTGCGCAACGGATCACGTCCGTCTGAACGGAAGAATCGCAGACCAGGTAGTCCGGGGAGAGGCAGGATTGGCCCAGATCAGCGCATTTGGACCACAGAAGTCGCCGAGTTGCCACGTTGACGTCCACCGTTGAGTCAATGTATACTGGGCTAATTTGTACATGTGAGTGAGGTGACGCTTACAACAATGAACAATAATTATTACAACAACGTTGGGGTCAACAAGAGAATACTTCTTTGAGTGCATGATGAGAGTGGTTGGAATCATTTGTTGAGCAGCAGCATCACAAACTTCTCGACCAGTCATCCTTGGTCCCTGGTACATGATGTGATCAAACGGAAGTTGCAACAGGTCGGTCAGCACGTCACTTCCTCCTGGTATGACTCGATATGCCTCCTGGAAACAATAATAATTATCCATTCATCACAAAATAACTACCCCAAGAATTGAATCGTGTACGAGAAACGTAAAGGTTTTTCCCCTGATCGTGGGCTAATTAACCAAATGCATCATGCAAACACGCACTTGAGGGTTATTGTTGCTTCATTGCAAGAATTTAAAAAAACGTTTTGAATACAACTTGCACAACACCAAAGGTATATATAGGCCTACATGAAGGGTGCAACACGACGACGCAGAAAAGCTCACCTGGTCCAGGTATCTGGGCAGCATGTCGGCTATCATCTTGGTGGTGTTTGGTGCTATTCCAGAGGGATGGACGAATGCGCAGTTGCCAGCTGCGATGGCTGCTGCTAACGGCAACAATGCCAGATGAAGAGGGTGGCATCCGGCAGACACCAAAAGAACCAATCCAATTGGGACCCTCATCATCGTGTCACGGTTTCGGTGCCAAAACATGTACTTCGGAATCTGCGAAAGATGCAGATTAGTTTGTCGAAGCAAGAATGATCAATAAAATTATAATTACGAAGGCATATTAAATCTGGGTATTATTACAAAAGGAGGAGGGGAGTATAGGCCCTACTGAAGTTTACTGTGCAAGTGCAACAATGGATGGGATGGGGAGAGGGGGGCGTGAATAAAATTAATTATTTGTCTAATAAATTTAACCAGAAGCAATGTTCATCACCGAGGAGTAGGCGTAACTGTGGGTCTGATGTCTGGTTCCAGAGGCAGAGGGGCGCTTTCTTTGTGACATTATGAGTCATTACGTATAGGGAGTGTGGGACTTACATGTTCTTCTTCTGTCCATTGTTTCAGATTCTGCAGGATATGCTTCACATCTTGAATCAAGTAGCCGACGCTAATTCTTACTTCATACTTGGGCTGTTAGAATGGACGAAGATGGAATATATAAAATAGGTCTCTGACGAAGTGACGAGTGTGTAAGGCATAATGCTAGAAATGTTTCCCGACCGAGTACCAAATTTATGGCATCTTCAAGGATGGATTTAGTACATTCACTTGGTCATTTAATGCCATTATGATTAATAATAATTATTTTGCCTCAAACATTCTTGGAGGTGTCCCTGAGGTGCCCTGCATATTTATTATGATTGTGTTACCACTCGAGATATTATTTTTCAAGTTTAAGTAGTGCACCGGTTGAAAAAATTGGTACAATCGTCCGTCTATAAGATTGACGTGATTATGCACCATGAATTCATGTAAGAGAATAAAATTATGATTTAGGAGATTTTCATTGCAAAGTAGACCTGCTGAAGGAGTACCAGCAGCTTCACTAGAGGATTTATAATATGGGATTAAATGATTTCCATAAGCACACAGCTGATTGATCCTATTGTTTCTGACATATCGAGCATATTAGGCCTACTCAAAAAGTCTCAATAATTGTTTTTTATACGGAAAGGTTTTGTTGGCAAGGAATGCGAAATGTTAAACTGTTCGTGGTTTCGAATCGAAAAAGAGCAGGGTCGCAGACCGATTTATGTTCTTGGACCAGGCTGTCCACCAGCGAATCCATGTTGTCCAGATAAAGCTTCAACAGTCCTTCCAGCTGCTCTCGACGGAGATACATGTCCACATATTTGAAGGAGGTGGCCAATCTCTTGGCCGTCTTGAAATCCTGGAAGAAGATTATTTGGCTCGTCATAAACAATGCAAAGGGTACGATAATTCTTAGGACAAGATTTTAATTAGATTATAGATTATGTCCGTTATGTATAAAATGTGGATTCAATAAATACCCTATTGCCAACATGCTAGACCCCTGTATACTGATTTATGAAAAAATTATATTCATTATATAAGCAGTAGGCTACCGTTTTATATTTAAAAACGATATTGTTTTGAACCTTTTATATGTGCCACTATATTAGTATCCGGATGAGCTGTTATTTTTCTGGCACTTATAAACAAGTTACGATGTGAAGGGGCATAAATTACTCAACCGCTTTCATGTCATTATTTTAGTACTGGTGCTGCATGTCGGAGCAAAGCATTAAAAATAAGCAGATCTCGGTAATAATCTGTGCATGGAAATACAAGTTCTACTATACGCCTTTGAGAGAAATTCCATCATTTTCGCACGGAACCTGCCTCTTATATACGGTTGATAAGTACCTATATTAGGGGTACCTTTTGGGTAATAAGGTACAGTTGTAGAATAATTTCTGGAGGTATTATTGTGAAAACAGGTCCAATTCATGAAGCCTTTACGAGGGAGCTTCTTTACTAGTGGGAAGTCCAGCCGGAAGAGCAATAAAATATTATTTTATTGTTGGCCCAATATGGCCCTAAATGCCTATAAAATGTACAGTACAGTGCTGAGAAATGCTGATGGAACAACCAGGAACGACAGACGATGACGCTTGCGATGCCGTGTAGGAATAAGTGTAGGAATTCAGTGCACTGAATTTTGAGGTTTAAAGTATAAAGACTCGTAAAGACTAGTCTCAGAATCTTTTAAAAATATTTCCTCCTTTTGTTTCTGTCAATTTCCTATATACTCGTATACTTATTTTTAGCAAAACATAATCCCCTCTCTCCTAAGCCAAATCACTTTTCCTCAATTTGTTACAATCTTTCACTTGATTTCTAACATTTAGTTGTTCAGCGTCAATGCAAGGTTCTGCATTTTCATCTTAGGTGTTTTCACAAGTAGCTTTCGTTTTACATTTTTTAACTTTGCGGAATGAAAAATACAGCCTTTGTTAGGATACTTACTACATCAAAATCTCATATATTACTCGTATTAAGAATTGCTTAATATTATTATGGCAAGGAAGTGCGGAGAGGAAAATTAATGATACCTCTCCATTGTGTGATCTTCAATGCTCAGGACCTCAGCACCCTGTAACTTTGCGTGAATCTTCAAGAGGCAGGGTGTATTTTAGTTTTGGTATAGACACACACCAATATTTTAGAATTTTGTGTTATGCTTCACATTGCCAAATAATGTAGCAACTAAGAGGCGATAGACTACCGCACTACCCTATATAATTTATATTATTAAAACCCGACTGTGATGGAAACTCCTTCCGCACCGTACGGCCTACAACATTGGGAGGGGTGTCAAAATTTTACCCGTGTTTTCTAGATTTGAAAACCACTTTTGTCTTTTGGAAAAAGAGCCGAGGGACTTTGTCAAACGCAAAAGACCGAAAAAAAAATCGCCGACTACTGCTCCACCTACTTCCCAATTTCGGCGCGCGCCGTTCCGGGCGCCACCTCCTGGATGGACACTCTCTTACTTCTGCACTTCACCGTCGGATGTCGCTTCGATGCTGCCGCCTGGTGAGGGTTTCCCTCCCCCCTGTCTCTCGCTTTCTTACTCTCTTACTTTCGCCTAATTTTTTGCCATTTATCAAGTTGGTTCATAGTTATTTTTTTAATTCCCTTCGGATGCAGGGAGATTCCCTGGACAGGTGTCAACAATCATTATAGATATTTTTACTACTGCAAACATTTGGGAGAGAATCAAAAATTGCATAAGATAATGTCAATCTGATTTTACGAGGATATTTTGAGGAAGTAATAAGAGGGAGTGTGATTGGCCATACCTTCGCTAAATTCTCCATCGTACAGCCTCTTCTTATACAGGCTGACCTGCTTTCACTGCTGGTTGCTTCTGATGAAGTAAGTGCGACAAAGCACTGAGGGCAAGTGGTGGATGGAAGAACAATCTGGGCAGGGTACGTGGTTTGAGGCGGAGCTAATGCGTAATTTCTTCAAATTTCAGGGTTGTAGGACTCGTAATAAACGGTGGTACCTTGAGTAAGCACGGTATCTTCATGCTTTTCTCTCGCTTTTTTCGAATTACCGACTACTTTGAAGGATGGAGGGAAAATTTAACTGCGCATTCAAGGTCGTGAAGAAGTAGAAGGTCTGTAAAATTATTCAATAACATTGTATTCGTTTACTTTCACTTTGCTTCCTACAACTCGTCTATACAAGGTCCAGATGATTTTATGTTACGGATTATGAAAATCCGAATATAATTTTTTAAACGTTTTGAATGTAATATGGTGTCCAAGATACTTAAGTTAAATTTATTCTAAAGGAGAGAGCCTACTTGTAAAACATCTGATTTGTGTTCAGCTTTAATAAAAATTTAGAGAGTGAAAATTCCACAAAAATTGACTAATACCAATATTTCAGATTAGGTGGCTGTCATTCTTTTTCTTGCCATAATTTTGCGCTTTAATTTTTTTCCAACAATCCTTTTCAAAAGTTGCGTATTGCATTCAAATGCTGTCATTGAGAATAGAGAATAGAAATAAAACTTTATTATGCCAGATTGCCAGATATTAATAATTAGAGATCTCTCTAAGAGATCTCCGATCGTGGGCCTTTCGTTCTCCATCTGAAACTTCTCGTTTTAGACTTTTTCGAAGAAAAAAGTCTTATAGAACGGCTCCCTCATGAAAGAACTTTTATATTGTCCAGAAGTTGCTCATAACCCAACACCCATATAGGGAAGTCGTAATACACTATAATAATATCTGATGGAAGTAATAAATATATTTATGGCCTGTCAAGAAGCACATTCCAGTAGCGTACCTTTTATTGACGTGCGTTTCATTTGAGGATTGTAATAACACCATTACGATACATGACCAATGTAGTAGCAGAGAATTTCACATGACTCAGGAAGAATATTATTTCAAGCCGAATTCCTCTCTTCCCCACCATTTCGGTCCTGACTCAGCATCTCAGACAGCCATGGATATTCCAACGATCAGGACTGCTGCTGCTACCAGAGCAACTCCAGCTCCCCAAACACTCTGCAGCAGAAGAGATGGATGATGCCTGATGCTGTGGTGGTCCAAGATGGCCTCCCAGTCCTGATTCCTGTCGAAGTATGGCGGGTATCGGTGGCTGCGTCGAGTCTCGCTCTTTGCATCTATCGGATTCGAGATGATGCCTTTCTTGCGAGACAGGGCCTCGAAGGTGTGCTTGCCTCCGATGGTGCCCCAGCCGTTCCATCCTTTGGCCGTTAAGGGCACGTCCTCTCCTGAAATCGCCAACAATATTAGACGCACCCATTGTAATTACACCACACTGGCAACGCCTCTTCCTAAAAGAGAGATTAGCTAACGTGACTCATAACTTACCGGGTACGTGGCCCATGCAGTCGTTCACATACTGCGTGCCGCTGTCACAGTAGTACATGCTCTGCACTTGCTTAATGCGCGAGGCAGTGAACAAATATGCCACCAAGTGAGTCGGGTCGCTGCAACAATAGAAAGAAAGTGAAAGGTCGTCATGAAATAGTTACCCTTCATTGTTCATTTCATACCAATTTTTGGTCATTCTGGAGGCGTCCAAGTGGCTGTGGCAGATCACTATGGGTAGCACTGGACCCATGATGGGACCCTCGGTCATCAGAGGGTCGTCTTCAGGCACGTTGGCAACAATGGTGGGTGACACCCACCTGTCAGATGCGTCCAGGTCACCGCCGACCACCACCTGACCCTTGGTGCGCTCGAGGAGACTCTTCAGGCGCCTGCAAGCGTCAAGAATGTGGGCTCATTTATACATATGTGTCACCATGTAACTTAGTCTAGGACCGGTCCAATTTTGGCTTATGAGCGAAGCATTATTGCTATAACTCAGAAACACAACATACTGTATGTCATTAAAAGATATAATGATAATGATAATGTTGGTATACAACTTTATTCGTGGATCGGTTTCGAGTTTCCTCGGTGCTGTGTAACTTCTCCCAATAATATGATGTCGAGCACTTTGAATATCATTGCGACGTACGTGAAGTGTTCGTCACTTCTGATTCGTCCCATGTCGGGAGACTCTCGCCAGTTTTGTCCGAACCACTCTTTCAGGATGTCCGGTGCGCAACGGATCACGTCCGTCTGAACGGAAGAATCGCAGACCAGGTAGTCCGGGGAGAGGCAGGATTGGCCCAGATCAGCGCATTTGGACCACAGAAGTCGCCGAGTTGCCACGTTGACGTCCACCGTTGAGTCAATGTATACTGGGCTAAATTGTACATGTGAGTGAGGTGCCGCATACAACAATGAACAATAATTATTACAACAACGTTGGGGTCAACAAGAGAATACTTCTTTGAGTGCATGATGAGAGTGGTTGGAATCATTTGTTGAGCAGCAGCATCACAAACTTCTCTACCAGTCATCCTTGGTCCCTGGTACATGATGTGATCAAACGGAAGTTGCAACAGGTCGGTCAGCACGTCACTTCCTCCTGGTATGACTCGATATGCCTCCTGGAAACAATTATCCATTCATCACAAAATTACTACTCCAAGAATTGAATCGTGTACGAGAAACGTTAGAAAAGGTTTTTCCCCAGATCGTGGGCTATAAGTAACCTAAATGCATGCAAACACGCGCTTGAGGATTGTTGCTTCATTGCAAGAATAAGAAAAGTTTTGAACACAACTTGCACAACACCAAAGGTATACATGAAGGGTGCAACACGACGACGCAGAAAAGCTCACCTGGTCCAGGTATCTGGGCAGCATGTCGGCTATCATCTTGGTGGTGTTTGGTGCTATTCCAGAGGGATGGACGAATGCGCAGTTGCCAGCTGCGATGGCTGCTGCTAACGGCAACAATGCCAGATGAAGAGGGTGGCATCCGGCAGACACCAAAAGAACCAATCCAAATGGGACCCTCATCATCGTGTCACGGTTTCGGTGCCAAAGCATGTACTTCGGAATCTGCGAAAGATGCAGATTAGTTGATCGGAGTAAGAATGATGCATTACATTATTAAATAATGTCAGTGCAAAGAGACGTTCACAATCAACAATGGATGGGGAGGGGCGTGCGTAATTGGAAATGACAGTAGGCTAGTACTTTTCCAATAAAATTAACGAGAAGCCGCAAACACGGCAGATGAATCAGTGTGGATCTTATGTTTGATTCCAGAGGAGCGTCTTATTCACCACATTGTGACGAATCTATGAAGTATGACTTACATGTTCTTCCTCCGTCCATTGCTTCAGGCTCTGCAGGATGTGCTTCACGTCTTGGATGAGGTAGCCGACGCTTATTCTTGCTTCATAGTTGGGCTGTTCAGTAGGCGGAATTGTAAGGAAGCTGTTCTTAGTGACGAGTATGTAGCCTAATGACAACGTGAATTATAATTTGAGCCAGAAAATGTAAGAGAATAAAATCTCGATTTACGAGAATACTGCATTGCACAGTAGCCTACTTTGTAAAGGCGTACCAGCTTCGAGTTAGATGGATATCGGGGGATTTATATGGCATTTAATTATTCTCATGCGTACACATCTGTTGCTGACATATATACAGGGTGTTTCAACTTTTTCCGAACAGTTATCGGAAATATTGCACTATAAGCTCCTACTTTGTAAGCAGTGACTTGCAACCGGTTTGTCGGAGGAATGGGGAATATTCCCTGCGAATCTTAGGTTGAAATGGCATAGTCTACACTGCTTACAAAGTGCAATATTTCCGATAACTGTTCGGACATAAAAGTTGAAACACCTTGTATATATCTAGCACGTTCCTCAAAAATTCACAATTTCCGTCAACGAGGGTAGGTTTTGTTGGTATAATGTAAAAAGCCAACGGAATTCCTTCATTCTGATATAGAAAATTAATTTCAATTTTTGGCTCGGTCTTCTCAACAAAGACAGAAATTAACATTCTTGAATGTAACAATTGTTAAACTGGTCGTGGTTCTCGTCAAAAAGAGCAGTGCCGCCAACCGATTTGTGCTCTTGGACCAGGCTGTCCACCAGTGCGTCCCGGTTGTCCAGATAAAGTTTCAGCAGTCCCTCCAGCTGTTCTCTACGAAGAGATACGTCCATATACTTGAACGAGGTGGCCAGTCTCTTGGCCGTCTTGAAATCCTGGAAGAAGATCCCAGATTATTTGGCTCATCATAATTTGAATTTCCTTAATGGGAATGAGGAAAAGTCTGCTCGAATCACGCTCGCGTGATTTGCCGATATTGGTTGGATTTTAACAATGTTGCTGTTTTTTTTTTCAATTTTAATTTGCTTCTCGAAAAGGGGATTTGACGTCTTTGCTGTTTTGCTCAACACTTATGGAAATACAAGTCACACACGCAGGTGCGTCGTAAATTACGCAACCGCATTGCATTTACCGGTGCTGCCTATCAGAGTAAAGGATACTGATAAGGTTAATCCATAATTTTGTGCACGGAATACCTCGCCTGATGTAGGCCTATTACGGGAGAAATTCCGCGATAATTTTCGCACGGAGCCTGTCTCTTGCCGGGTGATTACTGATTAGTATAGCTATTAAGAGGTGTGCTTTTTGCGTAATAAGGTAGTAGAATTTCTGGAGGTATAATATTGTGAAAACGGGTCCACAGTCCATGATGCCTGTGGCGCCATATGTGCGTTTGAATATACCGGCCAGGATATTCATGTTTGAAGGTTTTTCCGTGGCGCATAATTATATATAGTATATATTTTTTATTTTTCAGATTTGACTTATTGCCTCTCACTGTCAGAGAGAGATAAGTAGCGTGGTGCTAATTTGTTTTCTGTGAAGTTCAGGTGAGTTATGATGAGAAGTGTAGGTGCATGAGGCACGGAACCTCTTTACGCAGCATTACAGGTGGATGATGCTACTGAGACTAATAATTAGTCTCAGTAGCATCATCCACCTGTTATTTATAATAATAATATTTATAATACGTAATCTATCCAGGGACAGTGAATTACGTATTATAAACGATAATTCTGTACAATTCACTCTTAGATGGATTGTTTATTAAATTAATTAATTTGCTTATACAGTAATTATGTTTGTTTTTATATACCACTTGTTCAAGCCACGAGCTTGTTCGGGGGGGNGGGGGGGGGGAGCACGCTTTCTTGTTATGCTATATTCTGTTACCAATGCAGGATTCAACATTGGGATATAGAAACACAGAAAAAAGAAATGTTAATGGCCAACATTCCTATTTCGCAAGACCGCTTGCCAGTCAGGTATACATTACCTTTTTATCAACATCTATGCAATATTGCAGAGCTCTAAATAGTTTAAAGGAATGGTTAAAAAGTGACATAGGGATATAATTATAATTTGACGAATTAGATACGTGTACTTATGACTTGATTTATAAATAGGGTGTCATCTTGAGCATGTTTTAGAGAATATTTCGTTTGCAAATTCACTTGTCAAAGAACAGCATCATCAAAGAGTAGACTACTCTTAACAATGCTATATTATAACGTTGTTAAGAGTCTACTCTTTCATGATGCTGTTGGCTGTCAAGTCTGGGAAATAATTTTCTATATGTCAGTGAGAGCTTTCAAGTAATACCGTACTCCTTCATTATTGGTTTCTACTGTAATATTTACTATTTCAGCGTCAAAGCAAGGTTCTGTACTAGTACAGCATTTCATCATTGGTGTTGTCACTACTCACAAGTAGGCTACTTTTGGTTTCATAGTAATTATTACAAATAGTCCTTAAAACTTTCCTTATGTAAACACAACACTTGTTAGTACAGTATATGTGTATAGCCTAACTTAGGCCTGGTAACTTTAGAGCGAGTCTGTTTGACCATACCTCTGCTGAAGTTCCCATCGCAGCCTCTTCTTATAGGCTCATCTATACTTGCAGTGCAGGTTGCTTCTGAGTGTAATACAGGAAGTAAGTGCGGCAAAGTGCTGAGCGGTACTGGGGGCACGTGGGGGATGGGAGTATACGTACGGGATGATAATTATGATCGGGGAAACTTCTACTCAATCGCGTCATTGCGCTTTAAAAACTTCAAGGTTGTAGCTAGGGACTCGCAATTAATAATGTACTTTGAGTAAACCATGTGTTTTATGCATCATTTGTTTCTTTCCAACTTCCTCTTACATTGATGGACGGAGAAAAAATCCATTAATTTATTATCTAGTAATAAGTATGCACATTGCACAATGTAGCCTACATTCGAGGTGCTTAGGAAGAAGAAGGTTGGCAGAACGAAATAATAGAGGTTATTAATTTACTTAATTGATATTTACCCGTGTGCATACTGATAGGCTACATTTAGTTTCCTGGTTTAATAGTTTTTAGAATCTCTGCATTATTTCTGCCATCATCTAATCACCTTGCATGATTTTCATTTTTTTCTGCTTTAAAAAAACTTCAGGTTGTATCCACATGTGCAATAATTATAGGGCCAATCAATTGAAATTTTTCTGTATTATTTAGTATATGAATGTCAATAAAAACTATTTCCAAAAAGAAAAAAGAAATTCAAATTAATTTAGCCATTTATAAACAGCAGTGTGGGTAGGTCACCAGCTCTCATGATCGACCTTTGTGGCGCCAAGGTCTTGAGTTGACCACCCTCAAGGCAGGCAGTCATTGTATTTATAAGGAAGCTTCCGCGACTCCTGAGTGGAAACTATGATTAATTAGCCACAATTATTCACGTGTGAGGTAATTCGCGCCCTTGAAGTTCAGGCGTCTGAAGGTGGCGCTTTTGTGTCGGCCATGTTGAGAACAGTTCTGCGGAAGCGGGCGTGGGAATGCGCCCGCGTCGGCCATCTTGGAAGGAACAGGAGGCCAAGGAAAGAAGAAAAAAGAATAATAATTCAGGCGTCGCTTTTCCTAATGTCGACGACGCCTTGGCTGCCCTGCCGTCGGTGACGTCGTGAAGGTGAGGACTGGTTGGGGAAGGTGGTCAGGATGATGTCCGCATGTTGCATGCACGTTCACGTTGGTACTGATTGGGGGCAAACCGTGAACTGGACACACTCCGCAGTCATGCAGTGTTCTATTCTTTATTTCAGAGGATGCCGTTAGCATGCTGTGCGTTGGGTTGTGGCAGCCGCCATCAGACAGGAAGCGGCGTCACTTTCCACAGGCAAGCAAATAACGGCGGAAACTGGTGGTCCATGTTAACAGCGGATTTAAGTTTGTTTTTGTTGCGTTGGCAGAATTCCAAACACGGGTGATCAGAGGGACAAGTGGCTGAGGGCAATCAAGCGAGGGAAGGTTTGGAATCCCTCGCGCACGACCGTGCTATGCAGCAAGCATTTCAAGAGGGAGGATTTCGAGCAGCGCAATGGGAGGTGTTTCCTCAGAATTGGCGCTGTTCCATCCATTTTTGACTATGTGGCTCAGGTATACTTCATACACACTAAATCACATGCAATACGTATTGCATGGTAAGAATTGTGAGTACGCAGAGTGCTCACGTATCAAAACATGTATACAGGAATGATTGCTGTCTCATCCCAGAGCAGATGTATTCATTTATTCCTTATTGTTACAGAGTCACCAACATGGCTTGCAAAAAAGATCTTCAAAGGGGAAGAAATCAAAGGGACTTGAAATAGAATCTGTATGTTCAGTAGAGGAAGTTATTCAGGAAAGCAATTCTGAGGAAAGATCTACTGAATTACCGGTAAGTAATTGGAAGTAGTAACAGATTACAACTGATATATTTCAATTTTTATTTATTTCTTTCACATTAGGATTCTCCGGAGAAGCTGACTTCACCCGAAGAGGTAACTTCTTTCACAAAAATATTGACGTGATGTAATTACACGGGAGTGCTGTAAATCTCATCGGTCATTTTGATTTATGGATTTAGGATTTACTAGTTGAAACTCTGAATGACTTGCCATCTTGCCACTCCCCATTTTGTAGCGTGGACACCTATGACGCCAGTCGCAAGATGGAATTTCATATGATGTTACTTGATAATAATTGTCAAAGCATGCTCGCTCTCAGTTTCGATTTGTGGAGCATGTTATATACTCTGGATTGGGGGGTACATTTATTTTTCCCATTTAGCCTACTTCAGTTGCGGAAGGCAGCGTGAGGTGTCCTCTCTGCTGTGGAGAGCATTTGGTGTCCAGGCCTTCCCTGAAGTCCCACCTGCAGTGGGTCCAAGCCCACTTGCAGTGCCCAGTCTGTCATCAGATGTTCCGAGAAGTGAGCGCTGTTGCTGATCATCTGGATGTACACATCAAGGGAGAGGACAAGGTGCACCAGCCAACTATTGATGTGCCAAATCAGGTCAGCATTTGGAGAGGTTGGGTGGGTCCAATAATTGCATTAAGCGGTTAGCCGGTTAATTTTTATGAAATAACCGGTTATTGCACTAACCTGTATTGTCCGATTAACCTGTTAATGGGTCTCTGTGATCGGATTTCAGAATTACCAGTTTATGAGCATGTAAAGAGCGGTGTGGTACTATGGTGTGCTACGCACGTTGCGAGTTACTTGGCCGAGTAGGGGTTTACGCATTTACGCTTGCGCAGTAGCCTACTTGCCATAGTTACTGGTTACGTGTGTTACACACTTGCAGCTCTGATCTCGTGTGTTATTTACCAATTCTCCGGTGAAAATATCTGGTTACTCTAAAATAACCAGTTAATCTAAAATAACCAGTTAATGTAATATAACTGGTTATTCTAAATTAGCTGCTAACTGGTTATAACCAAGGTTATTTCAATAACCTATAACCTATTTCCAAATTCAATAACTGCATGGCCCTAGCCACCGTGATATCTTGAGCGTGTTGAGCCTGTGTCATGAGCAGTCTTGAGCTGTCCCAAGTATTTTGGACACAACCGCAGGCCATTTACGTATTTCCTCCTGTTCCTGTCTCAAGGCGCTGGCTGTGCATGGCCATTAATGCAGGATAGTGTGTACACTGTACACCTACAGTATGCGAGTGATTTTTTTGAAATAAAACAATAAACGGTCGAGTCACTGTCATTCCCTGAATTGAAGTGGTTGACCTGGCTGTGGGCTCATCCATTGCTTTGGACTCATCCATTGCTGTTTTAATGAAAAAATTCACATCCCAAAAAATCAGTCAAATGCTGTCATTGCCAGAAAAAAAATCCGGACCTTTTGATTTCGGCAAAAGTGTAAGTAAACATTTCCCTTTCAAAAATTAATGAGACTAGTTTTTAAAATAATTTACTTGTACAGATGTAAAATATTGTGCCGTGGTCATTTTTTTTTTTTTTTGATCAGGTGAAGTCCGAGGAAGCGCAGGTGTTCACCTTCTTCTTCACATCTAACAACGACGTTAAAGCAGGGACAGGGCAGGATAAACAAGAGAAAGAACAGGCCACGCAGGCCAAAGAGCCGGAAGTTGCCTGGTGTTTGGTCGAGGAGAAACGAAGCTCAAAGCAAGTGCAAATGGACACTGATTCGAGCACGGACTCTTCATCAGACATGGAGTACATCGAGTGTGTGTCATGTTTGGTGTGTGGTGATGAATTCGTCACTGACGATGACTTGAAGAAGCACCATATTATCAGCCAGTCATGTGCACCCAATAAGGCAGTCACGTAAATAGTCTGCATTCGAATTCGTCAAAATTATTGAGAAAGTAATAAATTGTTACATAATAACATTTTTTAAATGTGTGTATTATTTGTAGTGATTTTTAAAATGTATTGAAATGGCAGCTGGAGAAGGACTAGCAAGTGATGGAAATGGCGTGGCTCCAAAAGACAGCCTATTATTTTGAAGCAGATATGTACTAAGATGGTGAGTAATGCAAGCGGAGT
>KZ538876.1:16449-42211 GCA_000934665.2 Catajapyx aquilonaris | reverse complement strand
CACTTGCACCAGTGCCCCCCCCCCCCCATCCCTATCCTGTCTCCTGCACCGAATGGTGGTATTCCACCCCCCTGAGAGGGCCTAGGGCCCTAGCACGGAATACAACAACAACAACAACAACAACAACAACAACAACAACAACAACAAAAAGGCTGCCATCTGTGAGCCACCTGTATAACCCTGCCATTTGCATTGTAGTCAGAGAACTAGGCCATTACAGAGCCATCTGTCGGTGGGCAACACACTATTTGCGCTTCAGCGTTCAATAGAGTGCCATCGGTCGGTGAGCCACTAGCACAACCCTGCCATCTCGTGGATAGTAGCATATGCTGACAACTTTGCCCAGTTCAGAGCCATCTGCCGGTGGGCCGTACCATACTACTGGCGAGCCGTGTGTCTGTATGCTGCCATCTGTCGGTGGGCCACTTGCACAACCCTGCCATCTCGTAGCCTATAGGCTGACAACTTTGGGCAGTTCAGAGCCATCTGTCGGTGGGCCACTATCACAACCCTGCTGTCTCTTGGTTCCCAGTATAACTTGGCCCTTTCAGACTCATCAGCCGTTGGTCCTGTCCTGACCCACTGTCCATTCTTTTTTTTTCTGGTCCGTTTGGACTGTGGAACAGTGTTAGTCACGTCGGAGAAACACGTAGCCCACTGGTCGTTTTAGCCTGCAGGACGGCTCCCCATGGAGCCAACAAAACTCGAGGCCCAGTTTCTGTTTCACCAAATGTCTGTTTCCTTGGCAGCTTACTGGAGACATGATAAAAAATGATGAAAAGGGCCAGGTCGCCCAGAGAAAGCTCAGGTTCATGCTTTCCCTTGTGACTTTTTAGCGGGTGGTGGTGGTGAAGGCTAGAGAAAAACTCTGGAAGTGCACACAGTGTCCAGGTCAGTCCCGCGGCAGCAATTGCGCTCGACTGAAGAGTGGATGTGGTGTGTGGCCTACTTCCCAAGCCTAGAATATTCTGGGATCTGCCTCACAGACAAAAGGCAGCGGTTTATATTTTAAAATGTAACAGGCACAAGAGCATACTTTGTACTGTAAAATATGGAATGTAATGCAGGTCAAGATGGGAGGGGTTACAGTTGCAATTTTTATAGCGTTATAGCGCCGTCTGGAGGCTGGATATGAAAGCTGTTGGACAACCCTTTAAAATGCTGTACATACTGCGAATACTACAGCTCGTGACTTGTGGGGGGTGCATTTCCTAATTTTTTCTAGCCTTCTAGAACACTTTTAGCGACATTTTCTAACTGATTCTAAAATATGGTCGCCAACCCTTAAAAACTATGCACAGACTGTTAATTTATGTAGCTCAGTGTTTTAGTAAAAAAAAATATATGACACTAATTTTATTCGTGACTTGAGAGGGTACATTTGCAAATTTTCTATACGTTTATAGAATAAGTCTAGCGCCATCTGTTAACTGGTTCTAAAACATGTTCGCCTATTCTTTAAAACTATCCGTGGAGCGGTAATGTACCTATTGTAGTGTTTGAGGTAAAAAATTATATTCCACTACTTTTTGAAATCACACGAATGCAGGTCGTAACTGGAGGGGGTATATTTGCGATTTTTTTCTAGCTTTCTGGAGTAATAGTCGCGCCATCTGTGAACTGTATCTGAAAGGAGTTGGTCAGCCCTTTAAAACTGTATGCATATGTTCATTACAAGTACGATAGTGTTCAAGTAAAAAATTATGGAAAGAGTAACCCCTACTGGCGTGCCGGAGGCGGCAGGGTGAGTGGTGGCTGGGGCAGCTTGGCTGTGTCGCAAAGGCAAGGATGCAAAGATTGATTTTTTTGGATTTTGGAAGGGGTATGCTGTACCAACGTAACCTAACCAAGCCTAACCTTCCTGCCTTGCGGATACAGGCATATCTTCAGCGGATACACGCCTATCCTTTATTCTTGCCTTTGCGACACAGCCCGCTGCCCCCACCGACTACTACCCTCCCGCTTCCAGCACGCCAGTAAGGTAAACTCTATCCAAAAATATGAACCAATACATATTGAACGCCTCGATCGCTATGTGGCGTCCCCCACTAAATGGTGGGGATTGTAGTGGACCTGGGGAGGTTTGTGTTTGTACTTTGTATAGTAAGTCGTGATTCAGCCCAGTGCTAGGCTATCTACGATCTTTATATCAATATATCGCAACAATGCCATATCGATATCCGATATCTAACAATCCATCTCCTTCCAGGTGTCTTTATGCCTCTCATTACACCGGGTAACATCGAGCGAGAACATGACCCTATCGGAAGAGCTGATCAACGAAGATGTAAGTAACAGTTCCCTTGATTGTTGCGTGCCCCAAGATGGCTTCCGCCCCACGCTAATTGAATACGCTTGACGTAATTTGCACGTCAGCGTCATTCCGCTTGGCGGTTCCATCACCCCCTAGCGGATATTGGCATAGCCCCTCGCTTTTATTATCCCCGTCACAAGTTTTTAATTGTAGGCGCACGTACCCTACCGATCGCCATTATTGCTTCCGGAGAACCGGGTTTTTTTAAAGCCCAGGAAGTTTCTCTACGATCGTTTACACACCCCTTAATCAACATGGGTGGAAAGTTATTTGGAATCCTTCAGACATTAGTCGGGTAGTACCATACCACTCACATAGATGGCGCTGGGTCAGGGTCAGCCCCTTAGTGAATAATCCCTTGCTCCTACCCCAGCCGTATGCAGTCCCCCGTGCCCGTGCTCGGGCTGCCCCAGGACTACCTCTGAAGGTGTACACGGACTACCATTATTTTTTTATTTTATTTTGTTTATCCCTTGATGTCCCTTACGGGATCTGTAGGGGGTGGCACACCACCATCTTTCCTACATATATTTTCAGCTTCTTTCTCCGGTGCAAGGAAACAGGGACATGGGCAAGGATAAGAATAGGGGGAGGGGACACTTGTGCAGGTGCACTGTCTGGTTTGGGCCATGTACAGTCCCCCAGGAGGTTAGGTTGCCAGACACCACCTTGGTGCAGGGAAGAGACCCTCCCGACGCAGGTGAAAGGGAACTCCCAGGCGAGGATCGAACCTGGGACCTTTCACTTAGCAAGCCGAAACGTTGCCATCTCGGCCACCACACCTCCCCCACGGACTACCATTAGTGAATAACCCCTCGCTCCTACTCCAGCCTTATCGTGCCCTTATTTGTGCCTGTAGAGATGGGGGTTGCCGCTTCGGCGCTGCTGTAGTGCTCAACTGTGTAGCGATCCTGGCCGACGATTCGGGTTTTAGGACAGTCCGGTAGAAACCACGCTCCGCTACCAAAATAAGAGCACTGACCAGTCACTGACCTGGACAAACAGAGACACAGACTCCAATTAGCGCTCTAGTTAGACCTCCCAAAGAGCCGCCGATTTGGCAGCCACTTCCAGGGCAGGCATGTGGCCACCATTAAATCAAGCATATATGCGTCCCACTTGTGAGTGTCCCATAAACCTGCGGAGTTTGGACACCAAATAAGAAATTAGGACGCGCTTTTGTTGTATAGTAGGACGCAGTGTCGAAAAAGCATGGACGACCACTGCGGATTCTGTTGTATTAGTGATGCGGCAAGCGGCGGCGGCGACTGGGTGGGGAGAGGCTGGGAAGGGAGCAGGCGGGGAGGGAGGGATAGGGAAAACCTAATGCATGTATGCAAGCTGCGACTGCCAACAACACACTAAAGTGTCCGCAGCGATACAGGCTGACAGGGACAATTTTTTTTGTGGGACGGATGTCGTGCAGGGCTGACATGTTTAGGGTGGGTTTTTTTGGTGTGATCTAAATCAGAGATGATCTCAGAATGATGGTATCGAATTTGATCGTAAATATGATATACATATGTGACGCGAGTTGACTTTTAGACTCTCTCTACAAAAAAAACTATTTAGAATGGTTCTGTCCGTCCGTGGACAGGTATCAGAGCCTAAACCGATAGAGATAGCGATAAACTGTTTTCGGATTCGGATTCAGCGGACCCTAAATAGGTTTAACGTTCAACTTCCGGTGATAGACCACTACCGGTTTTACGGATTCACTATATACGCCAAGGTCACGTCTACATGCCATTGGGTCAATTGGGACAATTCACGAATCAGTTTTAGCCGCTTTTAATCTGGAAAAAGTCTTCTAGAACGGCTCTGTCCGTCTGTGAACATGCATCAATGCCTAAACTGCAAGAGATAGTGACAAACCTTTTTCGAATTCGGATTCAGTGGACCCTAAATAGGTTTAATGGTCAACTTTCGGTGACCGGCTATTTCTGGTTTTACATATTCACTCTATCCGCCAAGGTCAAATCTACAGGGGGTGTCCTTGGGTTCCTTGTCAACGAGGAAATGAGACTGACGGCATTCTATGTTGTTGTCCAATTTGAATGTTCTTGGCAATGAGAAAAAGTCTATTCCAATTACGCTCGCGTAATTTATCTATCGTGTTTCACTGCAAATTAAATATTATTTATAACGTCTCTGTCCGTCCGTGGACAGGTATCAAGGCCTGAACCGCTAGAGATAACGACAAACTGTTTTCGGATTCGCATTCAGCGGTCCCCAAATAGGTTTCATGGTCAACTTCCGGTGACCGGCCCTTCCGGTTTTCCGGTAAATGAGAAACAAGATTGTCAAATCACGCTGATTCCAGTAGACTTTCTCATTGCCAAGGACATTCCAATTGTTATATCCGGTTTACAAGGAACCCAAGGACACCCCCTATATACTTGACCTTGGCGGATAGAGTGAACCCGGAAGACCGAAAGTGGACTGTCACCGAAAGTTGACTGGGAAACCTCTTTTAAGGTCCGCTGAATCCGAATCCGAAAACAGTTTGTCGCTATCTCATACCGTTTCTGCCCTGATGCCTGTCCACGGACGGACAGACGGACAGAGCCGTTATATAAGACTGTTTCGTCGAAAAAAGTGGGGGATGAGGCGGACAACAATCTTCGCCGTTGCAAGGACACCCGTCTGTAGACTTGACCTTGGCAAATATAGTGAACCCGGACAACCGAAAGTGGTAGGTCACCCAATGTTGACCTGAAATTATTATTATTTGGTTACCCCATGATAGAGCTCGTGGCCCTCTTAGGGGGGAAGGGGAAGTTTCCAAGGGAGGGGGCCATGCGATAGCCATTTCTGACATTCTTTAACACAAGGCCTTTTCTCCTGGCCCCGAGCAGAGAAGGGCATGTCGGGAGAAAAGCGGAAAAAGACCCAGCCAAGCAGAGGTGAACCTGAAATCTATTTAGGGTTCACTGAATCCAAATGCGAAAACCGTTTGTCGATATCTCTTGCGGTTTAGGCCCTGATACCTGTCCATTGACAGACGGACGGACAGACCCGCTTATTTTTGAATAGAAACAGTCTCAAAATTAGTTCAAAATATGTTCTCAATGATTCTAATGCCGACAAGGTGTTCCATTTGCGACAACGGCCGCGATTAGACCGTCGCCATTTTGTATCCAGCCCCCTATTATGCAAATGGTGTTGTTTGTTCCTCTGCTAGAACCACCAGCCAGATCAAACGGCCTCTGGGATTAGACCTGATAAGCAGCTCCTTAGCAACAATGGCCCTCGTCTGTTATTGCCTCCAAATCCAGGCTGTGTGTGGTGACACTTGATCACGCGCTGGTCCGCCATTTTGGAGCAAACCTAATTTTTCCGTTAAAAATAACGGGTCTCTTCAGAAAATTTATCGCGCATGGAAAAACAACCTCAAAAGTAACCGGGCCTAACTCCGGGTTCCAAATTGCAATAGTTGGAAGTAAGATACACATGCGGGCCTTTTGAAAAAGAAGTTTATTCGGGAAGGAAAAGTCTCGCAAGCAGGAAATCCCCCACAACGGTTGACTCTGCAAAAAAGACGTAAGTTACCCCGAAAGTCTACTTCCTTCGGACTAAAAATGGCCGACTTTTTTTTTGTGAGTGTGTGAAGAAAAATATGGGGGTTGTAAATCACAGTTGATGCGACTCATGAAATGGAGTGTTTTGTTGACTTATATTGTTGGCATCAAAAATGCATACCGGTGGCGACACCTACTCTACAAAAAGTTTGTGTCCAATCAGAATATTGCTTCAGGCTAGTAGAAAACGAGAAATCAAAGCCACAAGAGGGCGACTTTGTCTTTGATTCAAAAAGTTAGGGACAAAGGAACATTTTTCTTTTGCATCCACAATATTACATCATTCTGGTATCAACGACCTCTGAAAGCCTCTCTACAAAATCATAGTGATTTAAGTGGAAGATCCACCATTGCGTGATCATGGTCTGCCAATAATTGTGATTGAATAGGTAAATCTGTGTACCTATGAAAAGAAGGTGTCGATGTCCGGGACACGCACTTGTCACACGTGATGTGTGTTGAATAGAAGGATGATTGGGTAACGTGAGACTTTCTAGGAGATCTGTACAGGGGGTTACCTACTCCTAAGAAGTGTACACCATGATTACCCCTAGATTACATTGGGCCGTATTCAGAGTCGTTCGCTTATGCAGCGCAAAAGTCCACACTAACTAGTGCGACGCTAGGTCCGCATTAGCGCCACATTAGTTGCTTCCATTCAGATTGAGCGCCAAAAATTGCTTAGCAGCAGTTTAAAAAGCTGCTAAGTTATTTTCAAACTACCGCCACTGCCTAGTTCGATGCGTGGTTCGATGTTAGTTCGACGCAAAAGAAGGGGGTCCCCTACACTAAGTTTTGCCTTAGTGCACCGCTTTAGCAGGATCGCACTAAGTCCGCACTAGGCCCGCACTAGGCCTAAAGCGCGACTCTGAATGCGACTTTTCTTAGTGAACTGGGTCACGTGGTTTAAAGCACTGCACTAACTTCTTGTTGTTGACTCTGAATACGGTCCATTATGATTATCCAGTTCATTTTTTTATGTTTTTATATATTTTTCAAATCATATACCCCGTGCTAGAGCCTTTGGCTCCCTTATGGGTGTGGATTACCACCATTGGATGGGACCAAGGATAGGGAAGGAAGGAAGCGGTTGTGGCCTATTTTACGGAAACGGCCCCAGAATTGTCCTGAAAGGGACCATGGAAAACCACAGAAAACAAATGATCAGGGTCGCCGACCCCGGGATTCGAACCCAGGACCTCCCGATTAGCAGGCGGGCTCCTTATCCCCTACACCAACCTGTTTCTGTGAAAGTGTACTATAGAGATCTATAAATTGAGACATTGAATTAAAATTCACCAAGAAGAAAATTTTACACAGGAGGTATTGTGATGGCCCCGACATTTGTGAGGGGGGCACTGTGGCGTGAATAGAAGCCTGATTGGGTAACGTGAGACTTGCTATGGGTTTGTATATGCTAGAGTGTACTGTAGATTGAGACGTTAATTAAAATACATTAAAAATAAAATTTTACGCACGTGATGAGGGGAGGGATATTGTAACGGCCCTTACATTTGTGAGGGGGGCACTGTGGCGTTTCCCACAGGTGTAACATGATTTCTCCGAGACAAATCCGTTGACTTCGAGGTTCCACATACTGGCTACCCGCTTCGTTGACCTTAACGAGCCAGGAAGCGACACTAATTTCGTTTGGTTGGGTGACAATTACCAACTTTGTCGCCCCGCCTTGGGCTTTCCCGGAAAGAGAGGTTTCAACCGGTTTCAACTTCTTCGAATCTATACCAACTGCTATCGTTTTCTATAGTACATCCCCCTCCGTAATCCTCTCCCGGAAAAGCTCCGAGACTTTGTATATTTTCGGTCGTTATTGTGGATTTCAAACTAGAACTCGTACCATTCCCAGACTTTGAGGACCTCCAAGCACGGTTCGAACGAGGTGTATAAGTGTTTTCCTAACGCACATGGATTTTTCCCGGGGGGGAAAAAAAACCGGTACTATTTTTACAATTGATCGTATAATACTGGACTTTATGTCAACAAAGAACGCTCCTCATCCATATGTATCCATTGTCATAACACATGTATAACACCCGCATATGTTTTATTATGGGACCGGATTGAATGCATCGGGGGATTAAAAATGGCGGCCGTTTGGATCATTACCTAGTTATGTGGTACTTGACGTGTCTAATTTAACATGTTTAGCGCCCTCTGGGAGGTTTTATTAACTCCCGCAAATGTTGCTATCGCCATGCCAATGGCATTTAAATCAATTGGTGAGGCTTGGGTAGTTCATGTGTATTGTTGGGACACTAGTTGGCTCACTAGTGGTTATGTGACTCACTGTCGTGTGGCTCACTGTCATGTGACTCACTGTCATGCGACTCGCTGTCTTGTGACTCGCTGTCGAGCCTGTCGTGTGACTCGCTGTCTTGTGACTCGCTGTCGTGTGGCTCACTGTCATGTGGCTCACTGTCATGTGGCTCACTGTCATGCGACTCGCTGTCTTGTGACTCGCTGTCGTGTGACTCGCTGTCATGTGGCTCACTGTCATGCGACTCGCTGTCGTGGGACTCGCTGTCTTGTGACTCGCTGTCTTGTGACTCGCTGTCTTGTGACTCGCTGTCGTGTGACTCGCTGTCGGGTGACCTGCTGTCGTGTGACTCGCTGACTTGTGACTCGCTGCGCTGTCTTGTGACTCACTTTTGTGTGAGCCTTTAGTCAAACTAGGAGTTAACTATGACTTATTCAGGGCAGAACCGGTTTTATAGCATGTCTAGAGGCGGATACCAGACTGAATAATAGTCGACCATAACCGGCCAAGAATGAGCATCAAAGTCGGTACTGTATTCAGACATGTTTTCTTTTGGCCTGAGAAATGACGGAGTGTGCCGTCGGCCCCAGAATAATCATCCGAAAAGCAAATAACCGGGGGAAGACGTTTTTACAACCTCTATATACAACCGGTATTTGCATAGGGTGCGGATGTTTCCGGATGACAAATCGGTTTTGGTCAATCCCTGCGTTGTGTTTTGTACTGAGATGTCGACATGGTACGTACCTCGTAAGGCAGTCCGAAAGTGTCGTCTTGGGAGCCACCTGAACCCAACACACGTCGCAAGTCCTCCAGTTGCCAAATGGTCGCGTTTGTGGGAGCTAAGAACCTTTCCATCTATCTACAACCGGCCGCACATTTGTTACGCTCCGAAACACCCGAGCACACCGATGGAATTGCCAGGGGAAGTGTCGCGGTGTGAATGAGTGGCGGCCATCTTGGGGCGGCAATCGACAGCCATCTTGTGAGGGCGGAGTTTTAAAATAACACAGCATTAGCTGAGATTATTAAATTAGTCATTTATCGTCACTTACTTAGTTTTAAAAATGGTTTGGTAGTCAGTAAGCTTGTTGGAGAGGCTAGGAGTTGTAAGCAAGTGGCGGCCATCTTGTGAGGGCGGTGTTTTAAAACAACACAGAATTAGTTGAAGTCATTAAATTAATAATTTAGCATCATTTCATAATTTTTTAAATAGTTGGTTGGTCAGAAAGCTTGTTGGTAGATGGCGAGGCTAGTTGTAAGCAGGTGGCGGCCACCATGAAAGGGCAGATTTTAAAACGTACAAACATTAGCAGAAGTTACTAAATTATTTGTTTATTTATTTATTTATTTATTTATTTATTTTTGTTACCCCGTGATAGAGCCCGTGGCTCTCGTAGGGGGGAAGGGGAAGTTCCCAAGGGAGAGCGCCGCGCCGCGCCGTGCGATAGCCATTTCTGACATTCTTTAACACCAGGCGTTTTCTCCTGGCCCCGAGCAGAGAAGGGAGTGCAAATCTGCTCCGGCATGTCGGGTGAAAAGCGGAAAAAGGAGCAGAGGTGACGGGGACGGGATTTGAACCCCGGCCTCCCTCTTGGCTGGCCAGTGGCGTAACTAAATATTAATAATTTAGCATCATCTATTTGGTATCGCGACACCTGCCTGCCGGTCATTTGGATGCTGCATTTAGTTGCGGATTAAATTGGCCGACCAAATGACTGGCAGCCAATTGTCCGGTAGCCAAAAGTCGTAGATTCATGTAACTTATTTAATTTTTAAAATAGTTGGCGAGTCTAAAAGCTTGTTGGAATGGCCAGGTCGGACCTGGGGAGAGGCTAGAAGTTGTAAGCAGGTCCTATAGGGCGAGGCTAACCTGTATAAACAGCCTTGAGGACCCCCTCGAGGTCAGTGGGATGACTTAGGAAGATCATATCTCAAATGACTCGCCCTAGGTTACTCTACCTGGGCCTTCCTTATTTCCATGATCCTCTGACTTTGATCCGGTTTCAAGCTTACCGAACACGTCCCTGGGAAGGTCGCTGGGAGTCTCATCGCCAAGACCATGTTTATTGATGGGAAAGACGAAGGGTGGGCTCAAGTTTGCTCTCTTCAAAACTAGAGGGACCACCCGCCATTATCTTACAAATTGGCTTTAGAACCCGATCGAAACCTGGTTCTTTAGACAGAAAACAACGGTTAAAAAAGAATACTAACTAACTCTTTAAAATAGCTTTTGTGTGTGTGTGTCGATTCTTCCGCTCTCTGGACCTCCTAAAAGCATTTCTAGGTTCCCTGTGATCTATTTTTTTTGTGTGTGGGACTATAGGTTTCTAGATATCTATTTTCTAATTTTTGGATGCCGTGCATGCAGCCTTAACGAGGTGGAAGGCTGGAAAAGTAGATCAATGGCATTTCCTAGCCGCAGTAGGGCGTGCCAAGTTGAGCTTGGGGGTAATTGTGCCGCATAACTGACGTTTGTACCGTCTTGGAGACAGGACAATCTGAAAATCCGAGCGTTTAGCCCACTAGGGATGATCAGTTTGTCTTATAATGCGGTGAGGCCTTGTGGGAGGCTAGGTTACTAATCATCGGCCCTGATTGAGGGAAGAAAAATGGGCGGAGACTGCGGCACATAGATGCGGCTCTGGCTGGCTATAAAACAGCCAGTTGGAAAGAGGCTGCGGAAGGAAAACGAGATTAACGCTGTGGAAGGATCTGGCAAAAACAACAAACTGTTGTCCTGAGTTTGGGCGAACACGTAGTGGCGAGGTGTGAGGCGATTTCCAAAGGGACTCGACGACTAAACTCGATTCTGTCACGGTCCGAGCACCAGCGACTCGAATGCTGATCCCAAAAGACCTCCATGTTTTTTTTTCCTTTCCACCTCCCGCCATCGGGCATGACCTGTAAAACAATTTTCAGCTGCAATGCGAATTGAGAGGTATTACCCTCAGACATGACCTGGAAGGGCACATGATTCTGAAAAAAATTTGGGGAGACCCAATACCCTCTTATCAGTATAGGTATGTCTTGTAATGGGGGTGAGGCCTTGTAGGAGGCTAGAGTGCTAATCAGGCGCCTGGGTTGAGGTTTACTCAGTTTAGCCGCGCTATTAGGTCACACGGAGGGGCTAGCCACTCTCCTAAAACGTGTACACCGTGATTACCATGCATTACCTTATGATTTCACTAGATTACCATGCATTACCTATGATTATCAAGATTACTCATATGATTACCCATATTACCTGCAGTATGATTACCAGTGATTAACTACATTACCTGTGATTACCTATGATTACCAAGAATACTCATATGATTATCTATGATAACCCATATTACACATGATTACCTGTAATTACCCATATTACACATGATTACCTGTAAATACCCATATTACACATATTATTACCTGTGATTACCCAGATTACTCATGATTACCTATGGCTATCAGGATTACCGAGCGATTACCGAGCGATTACCTTATGATTACCGAGAAATTACCTTATGAATACCTAGAGTTTTCCTATTATTACATACAACTTACGATTACTAGGATTACCAAACGAAGTGTCGAGCAGATTACCATGCATTACCTTATGATTACATTATATTACCTAATGATTACATTAGATTACCTAATGATTACATTAGATTACCTAATGATTACATTAGATTACCTATGATTACCCGTATTTCCTTTTGATTACACAGTTTACTCCTATGATGACAGATTACCCATGATTACCAATAAGATTACTTGTATGATTACCAAATTACTCATATGACTACCAAGATTACTTATGATTATCGTGAGTCTGGGAATCTGGTAAATCAGGTAATATGAGTAAGTTTCATAATTATTATGTAACCATCTGGGTAATCATATGAGTAATCTTGTTAATCGGTAATATGATAATCAAACGTAAACAAAGGAGTAATCTAGTTAATCATAGGCAATCATAACCGAAGCAGGTTGGTGTATGGGTTAAGGAGCCAGACTGCTAATCGGGAGGTCCTGGGTTCGAATCCCGGGGCCGGCGACCCTAACCGTGGTTTTCTGTGGTTTCTGGTGGTTTCCCACGGTCCCCTCAGGATAATTCCGAGGTCGTTTCTGTAAGAATAATAGGCCACAGCCCCTTCCCTATCCTTGGTTCCATCCAATGGTGGTATTCCACCCCCCTAATGGAGCGCCGTTCTCCCAAATGGGGTATAAGCAACCAACCATAGGCAATCATATGAGTAATCTGAGTAATCAAGGTAATGTAGGGTAATCATGGTGTGTATACACGTCTTAGGAGAGTGGGTAACCCCTCGGGCTAATGTCACTTGATTCGCCTTGTGAGGCCAATTCTGCGTTTGAAAGGTCATGAACCTCGTACCGGCGCTTCTCCGGAACCTGAACAGCAGCCAACCAATCAGAAACAACGGAAATCACAGCCATAACCTACAACCGGAGCCTAATCTACAAGCTCAACATCCGGACGAATTTTGGCCCATACCCGCAATCAAGCCTTTTAAATATGGTTAAGTCATTAGATTAATTGACCCCCAATCAGCATATTGTTGATTTTTGCATTGTTGCCGGTACAAAGCTCCCCGCCGTTCTTTTGATCTCCAAATATCTGAAAATGCTCTATCATTATGTATTTAGTGACTTAGCTTCAGATTGCTGTTAATTACCCGAGGCTTCCGCACTCAAAGGGAATAATTACCGATTGTTAATCAATACGATGCGGGGTGTTCATTATTCGGCGTTAATTTTAGAACATCCCTGGGTTTAAAAAAAAATAATGGTCGAAGTTCAAACAGGACAATTGTCTTTTGGTATGGTCAACCCAATTAATTTTAGCGGGAGGTCACACACGTTTTATTTGCGTGGTATGTCCTCGTCGTACTTGGGGAGTTAGGAATGCTGACAGATAAAATAATTACGGTAATTGAGTGCAATTTGCTCACATAATCAATGTGGATGAGTCGGCTCTAATTTAGCGCGGTGGAATCGCGTGCATGGGACCGATGACGTACGGGCGAACGATATATGGCGCAATACCGGGAGTACTTGTCATTGTTTTAAGTGGTTGAGTGTTAAACAGTATGGAATGAGTGGAAGCAGTTGGCTGTCCACACCAGACGCGGTTCGGCCTGGACAGGTCCTTCTGATATCGATATTTTGTGAAAAATCGGCCTAGAGATTGAAAAAGGATCTATATTTCTTGAAAAATCGACATGTTTGGAGCAAAGTATTTTGTTGATTGTGTATCGATATATCGATGTAGACTGTATCGATATGGCATGCCGATTTAGAACTTATCGGTCTATATATTGAAATTTGATCGATTTTCGATGTGAGTCTATATCGATATTTGGTGAGTCTATGTCGATATTTGGTGAGTCTATATCGATATTCGGTAAGTCTAGCGATATTCGGCGAGTCTTTCCATATCGATTTTTGATGTGCCTTTTTATATCGATTTTCAATGTGAGCTTATATCGATTTTCGGTGAGTCTATATCGATATTCGGTAAGTCTAGCGATATTCGGCGAGTCTTTCCATATCGATTTTTGATGTGCCTTTTTATATCGATTTTTGATGTGCCTTTTTATATCGATTTTCGATGTGAGTCTATATCGATATTCGGTAAGTCTAGCGATATTCGGGGAGTCTTTCCATATCGATTTTTGATGTGCCTTTTTATATCGATTTTCGATGTGAGTTTATATCGATTTTCGGTGAGTCTATATCGATATTCGGTAAGTCTAGCGATATTCGGTAAGTCTAGCGATATTCGGTAAGTCTAGCGATATTCGGCGAGTCTTTCTATATCGATTTTCGGTTGGATTTTTTTTTTTACATACCGGTATCGATTGTTGATGTGATTCTTACCATATCGATTTTTGATGTGCTTTTTATATCGATTTTCGATGTGATTCTATATCGATATTCGGTGAGTCTGTATCGATATTCGGTGAGTCTGTATCGATATTCGGTGAGTCTGTATGGATATTCGGTGACTCTTCCTATATTGATTTTCGATTTGATTTTTTACATACCGGTATCGCTTTTTGATGTGATTCTTTCAATATCGAATCTCGACGTGATCATTTCCACATCGATTTTCGATGCTATTCTTTCCATATCGATTCTGGAGGACCCAGATTGGCTGGTTCGTGTCCCCTGGTCCCCTATAATTCGCCTGGGGACCTGTCCAGCCTCCAACTAAACGTCGCGTCGGTTCGTGTTTCGTCCTTTCTCTAATCGTCCAAAGATCTAGCCGGGAACTGCTCTCAGCTCCGGAACCTGGTCTGTTTTGCCCCCTCTAATCGCCAACCGGAGAGGATAATCCGGGGGCCGAGGTGGGGAGGCATCAGGCATTAGCTGGTCCCCTGAGGATGCCCCGGAAAACAGTATCATGCCGGTGGGGATCAGCCAACCCAGCTTTTGCTTTTCCAACACAAATTCCCTCAACGGGAAACGCAATTGTTGCGTGCGCATTGTTGGAATGATTTTGGGGTGTGATTCTGGTTTTAATTAAGGGTCCAGGTTAATCCAGGTTCGCAATTATAACTACGGGAGGGGTCTCAGGTGTCTTTGTTCCCCAAAATGTCAAGGGCGCATTTGATTGGCTGGAACAATAGCAGATGGCCACGCTCTCTTGTGGGAAACTACGGGGGGAAAAAAAGGTTGCAAGGGTCGACAAAAAAAAAGTAAAGTAGCTCTTAAATGGAGCTCATTGCGAGGGGTTTCATTTTCAGAGGTAATCACCCGATTGGATGGGTTTGCTCAGTCACAGGCCCATGGTAGAGTAAGCCTTGTTACACTGAGCCCTTGCCAGGCTTAAATTAGCGTAATAGAAACGGCTCGACTATGGAAAGGGATTTATCTAAAATCTATGTGTAAAAGATGAGTGGGCTTGGTTTGAGGCTAGATTTGGGGTCAAGGGCAGGGTCGGGAGGATCATTTCACTATTTTACGAGTTATAGACATTTTCCCGTCGAAAAACGTCTTACAGAACGCCTCTGTCCGTCCGTCCGTGGACAGGTATCAGCGCCTAAAGCCATGAACCGTATGAGCTAGCGACAATCAATTTTCAGGCAAGGTCAGGAAGGTCATTTCACTGTTGTATATGCATGTTTTAGACTTTTTCTCATCGAAAAAAGTGTCTGTCCGTCCGTGGACATGTATCAGCGCCTAAACCGTATGAGATAGAGACAAACTGTTTTCGGATTCGGATTCAGCTGATCCTGAATAGCTTTCATGTCAACTTTAGGTGACCTGCCACTTCCGATTGTCCGGGCGGTTCACTATCTGCCAAAGTCAAGTTATAGGCGGGTGTCCTTGGAGTTATGGGCGGGTGAGGAGGGTCATTTTACTGCTGTATATGAATGTTTTAGAGTTTCTCGCCGAAAAGTCTGTCTGTCCGTCTGTGAACATGTATCAGCGCCTGAACAATAAGAGATAGAGACAAACTGTTTTCGGATTCGGATTCGGCGTACTCTATAGTTATGTTTCATTGTCTACTTTGGGTGACCTGCCACTTCCGGTTGTCCGGGTTCACTATATCCGCCAAGGTCAAGTTACAGGCGGGTGTCCTTATCAATGGGGAAATAATGTTCCCCGCTGCCCAATGGAAAAAGTGTACTCGAATCACGCCAAATGTTTAACTAGTAACTAAGATTAATAGCTTAGTGTCCTGTATATAGGACACATACACTTGACTCCATTTTTTGAGCAAAGTGAACTTGTTTTCCGAACTTCTTAGCCTCCGAGCAATGCGGATCGATCCCCCTTTGAACTAGATCATGGGGAGTTCCTATGCACTATCTATCCAGTATCGGAATTTGGCTTCTCCCTATATGCATCTTCTAATGACCCTACGTTCCATAACTCTTCCTCCAGTTATCTCCAAGCCTCGTAATCACTGGAAGGAACCAAAAAGGATATTTTTCGTCCGCCGGAACTTTTGCGACAACTTTAAGCGATTTTTTTTTGTCATCGCTAGACTGTCGCTATTGGATAGACCAGTTGCCAGTTTTGATATAAGTTCGAATTGTCTCATCGAAAAAAGTCTTATAGAACGGCTCTGTCCGTCTGTGGACAGGTATCAGGGCGTAAACGGCCAGAGATATCGACAAACGGTTTTCGGATTCGGATTCAGATTCAGTGGACCCTAAATAGGACAACTTTGGATGACCTGACACTTCCGGTTTTCCGGGCTCATTCTATTCGACAAGGTCAGATCTACATGATTTGCAGTAGATTCGAGTAGACTTTTTCTGATTGCCAAGAATATTCTAATTTGACAACAATGACATAGAATGTTGTCAGTCTCATTTCTCGTTGCCAAGTAGCCTATGGAAAATAATTGAATTATTTTTTTATTTTTAAAATTTAAATTTAAAAGCTTTAAAAATTCTAAAAATTAATCAATTTCAAATTGTAATTATATAAAATATTTAAATTTAAACCCTCTAAAAATTTGGCATAAAAATTTAAAATGCTAAAATTAATATCAAATAATTATAAAAATCAAAACATTTCAAATAAACACTAAAATTTCAACGTTCAAATTAACATTTAAAAATTTAAATTAACTATTCTAATTTAACATTTAAAAATTTAAATTTAAATTTTACAATTTACAATTCTTTTGTTTTCGTTACTTGGCAATGAAAAATGATGCTGACAACATTCTATCATTGTTGTCCTATTAGAATTTCCTTGGCAATGAGAAAGTCCACTCGAATCACGTTCGCGTGATTTGCCAATCTTGTTTTAACCTAATCATCTAAAACTGGAAGCGATAACAATTCGGACCTAGTTTATGGCCGAATATTTTTGCATATTTCATATTCGCTCCCTGGTGGAGGGCGAAACGTAACCCGAATATTTAGTCCCGGATTTACAGGTCAATTCGCAGTACAAATTGGCCAATCAACAAAATTCCCAAAATTCCGAATATTGGACCCCCCGTCTCCAAATGGCTGAAAAGTAGGGGAGTTTAAGTCGGTCGTAACAATGTAACGACCTCTGAGCCCCAGTTTTTAGAAACGGCTGTCACACGCTGTTCCGATTCTGATGGATTGTGGCGACATCTGGTGCCTGTTGGATTGAAGTGGTTGTTAATAGGAGGGAGATTCCACTAGGCGGCACTGATTCTAACTTGGTGTCAAATTACCTAGCGATCAAGTACAGGGTTGCCAAGTGGTAGCTGCAGGGTAGCCTCAACCGAGACTGAAGACAAAAAGTGTAGCGAAGTGAGGCTACACTGTTGAGGCTAGCCTGCTTTTCTTTACTCTCGTTCGAGGCTAGCCGGTTTGTAATAATTCTTACAGTACCGTAACCATGGACGAGGCTACACTGTTTGTGCTTAGTATCGGTGGAGACTAGCCTGTTTGTCATTAGTCTCGTTAAAGGCTAGCCTGTTTGTAATAAGCTCTGTAGGAGCCTTGGTCGAGGCTACACTGTATGTCTTTAGTCTTGGATAGCCTTTACTGATGCTAAAGACAAACAGGCTAGCCTCAACCAAAGCTCCTACATGGCTTATTACAAGCAGGCTAGCCTCGACCTAGACTGAAGACAAACAGTGTAGCCTCGACCAAGACTACTACAGGGTTTATAATAAACCGTCTAACCTTTACCGAGGCTAAAGACAAACAGGATAGCCTATAATGGTGCTAGAGGTCTTATTACAAACAGTCTAGCCTCGACCAAGGCTCCTACATGGCTTATAAGCAGGCTAGCCTTTAACAAGGTTAATTACAAACCAGCTAGCCTCGACCAAGGCTCCTGCAGAGCTTATTACAAGCAGGCTAGCCTTTAACAAGGTTAATGACAAACCGGCTAGCCTCGACCAAGGTTACTGGTGGACTTATTATAAGCAGGGTAGTCTCAACCAAGACTAAAGACAAACAGTGTAGCTTCTGAAGCTACTACATGGCTTATTATAAGGAGGCTAGCCTCGACCAAGGCCCCTGCAGGGCTTATTACAAGCAGGCTAGCCTCGACCAAGACTAAAGACAAACAGGGTAGCCTCCTGATCCCATAGTGATCCAGGCTGCCTGCAGAGTCGCTTGAGAGTCCGCACCCGGCCATAACCCTTCTAGGTGCGTATAAGTTATGGACACCTCCTGGCTGAAAAAAAGCCGTAACTCCTTCCGCAATCATCCCAAGAGTATGGTGGTTTTAAATAATCTGTGGGTCCACCCTTGAGGATAGCCTCGTATAGTGTGCAAGCAGGAGCAATTAAAAGGGACGAGATATTGCAAAAGTTATGGTCCGGCGAGGGGGTTCTTAATGATACGAGTGTTACGACCCCTCGGTCTAGTCGAGATAGAATTTAGAACTATGCTGGGGACCCCCCCACGCTTGTGTCGCAAAAGTGTCTTGGGCGATGCAAATTGCGTTCGTTGTCGTTGAAGCGTGTTCCACAATGTCTTTGAGACCGAGTAGGTATGCAATAATGGCGCGACACCCTAGGAATAGTGCAAATTTGATGAAAACAATGGTAAAAATGCGTCAGTACTGCGGTCCCAAGAAGAAATGTCCTATCTCCAAAACCAGTAAGGGCAAAAAGGTCCCGATGCGACCGGTTTTGGAAATATAACGTTTCTTCGCTACTCACTCCGAGCCGACCTGCGACCTAAGGAGAAACGTCATATATACAAAATCAGTGACTAACGGCCCTGACGCGACCGATCTTGGAGATGTGACGTTTCTTTTTGGGTCAGCTTGGAGTGTGAGTAGCTCTGCCGTCCAAAGAAGACGCAGCGCAGTTCCACAAGGCCCTGATGCTACCGGTTTTGGAGATAGTACTTTTATCATTGTAACGGCTTGGAGTGTTAGCAGCTCTGCCGTGCCAAGGAAAAACGACCTATCTCCAAAACCAGTAAGGACAACAAGGCTCTAACGCGACCGGTTTTGGAAATTGGACGTTTCTCCTTAGGACGGCTTGGTGTGTGAGTATATGTGCTGTCCCAAGGAAACACGTTATCTATCCAAAACCAGTACGGATTACATCCGGGTTTGGAGATAGGGCGTTTCTTCTTGGGGCGGCTTGGAGTGAGTAGGAAAACGGCATATCTCCAAAACCGGTCGCGTCAGAGCCTTTTGGTCTTGCTTTCGGTCCTTACAGATTTTGGAGATATGGTGTTTCTCCTTAGGACAACGGAGCTACTCACACTCTACACCATCCCAGGAAGAAATGACCTATCCCCAAAACCAGTAAAGGTGCTTTTACATGTGAGCGATTTGAACTCGTGATGCCACTCGTCGTCAAATCGGCCATATGTAAACGCCGCTTAAGGACCAAAAGGCTCTGACGCGACCGGTTTTGGCGATTGGTCGTTTCTTCTTGGGACGGTTATGGAGTGTGAGTAGCTCTGTGGTCCCAAGAAGAAACTCCCTATCTCAAAAACCAGTAAGGACAAAAAGGCCCTGATGCGACCGCTGTCCTTACAGGGTTTGGAAATGTGGCGTTTTTCCTTGGGACAGCAGAGTAGACGCCCTCTGAAGATTTTCTTCTAGATGTTACTCCATGAAACTTACATAAACAATCCAAGTTTTCCTGACGAGCATAAGAAAAATTCTAGCTGGAAACTTTCCCTTCCTAGAACCCTCAATGCTTCACAAGTGTCCTTGCAGAAAGCGGGGGACCCCCTGCAAGCCACACATATTACTCTCTGAAGCGCATAGGAATTTGAGCAAAAAGGGGACGGGGACGAGGGGGAAGAGGGCCTCGCTCCAGAAATCCCGTATCCGCCTCCAAATTCGGGATTAAATCGAGAGGGTTTCCACGTTCTTCTTGGGGCCTGCCAGGACCGGATTAAGGAGATTTTGCGTCATCCGTGGTGCCCAAGAACCGCTTTTTTGAGGGGAAGGAACGACTGGCCTTATAGGTACATAAGAAAGTCCGTTGAGCGGTGACGTCGGAATAGTCCAGTCAGAATCTCTGAGTGTGACGCAATGGAGCGAATTCGAGCATTTTAGCGTGAGCGAGAAGTAACGGACCGGTAACGGACAAAATGTTGCTCGCGAGATCACAATCGCAAGTTCATAATCAGCGTGAGAGTTGACCTCGTCAGGTCATCCCGCTGACTCCGCAAGGTCACTCAGGGTCGTGGTGGTGGTCCAATAATACAATGGGTACGATGCAACCGCTATTAGACTGGTCCGCAATGTGGCCCAGACACGACTGAATCATACACTGAGCTCCCCAGCTCCCCCAAGGTCCGTGCGCATGCGCACTCTAGTGAGGGACTTCACAGAGTGCATGTGAGAATGGACGTGAGCGTGAGGGAGACGTAAGCGGATGAATGAGGTGGCATAATTATTGGTTTTTCGCTCTACGGCCGTTTCTCGCGAGTTCAGTCCCAACTCGCCCCAATTCGCCTCAACTCGTCCCAGGTCGCCCCAATTCGCCTCAACTCGTCCCAGGTCACCCCAATTCGCCTCAACTCGTCCCAGGTCGCCTCAACGTGTCAACTCGCCCCAAGTCTCCCTCAGCGTGAGCGTGATATTGGTGCATTCCAAAGCTTGCGAGAGCGAGAGTTTAGGAGCGAATTAGCGTGAATAAGTCAACTGACAAATGGGATGCAAGTATTAGATTATTGTTCACGCTACGGCCGATTTTGGCGAGCTTGAACGCAGCTTGTGAGACTTAAAGTGTGATCCGAAACTTGCGAAAATGGGTCGTAGTGAGAGCGTGAGCGTGAACAAGGCAGCTCGCGTACCCCCATTCATTTGTGTCTTCTCTCTTATGCTACTTCGCTCCAGAACTATCGTTCTTACCTACTTAGGAACACATCACATTTAGCCTTACACACAAGTTCACTCTCACACTGCGTCCCCAAGCTTGCGAGAATCGGTCGTAGCGAGAGCGAGAGTCTTACTTATACCCCATTTGCCCAATAAAACTTCTCTCACACGCTTCAAATGCTCAAATTTGCTCCAGGACTCAGGTTTTTGCGAGCATGGGAATACAGTCTGCCTCATGCGCCCGCTCACGGTGCCTTCCCAAGCGAAAATCGGTCGTCGCGAGAACGTGAGCGTGAGCAATCCAACTCTCGTACCAGACTCGTTTGTAGCTTCTCGCTCCCGCTAATTCTCTCCAGAATTCTCGTTTTCGTCAACTTGGGAACGCACCTTCCGCCTCACAAGACCCGCTCACGGTGCCTTCCCACGCGAGAATCGGTCGTAGCGAGTCTCGCTACGACCGATTCTCGCGTAGGAAGGCACCGCTAATAGCGAGTAGCCTACTTGCATCCAATTGATCTCGCCCACTCTTTAAAGTATCAAATTCGCTCCAGCACTCTCGTTTTTGCGAGCCTTCAGTCCAAACTTACGCTCACATTCCCGCTCAAGTTGTCTTGCCAAGCGAGAATCGGCCGTAGCGAGAGCTTGAAGCCTACTTACACCCCATTAGTCCGTTAACTTCTCGCTCACGCTAGAAAGTCTTATATGCCCTTAAGAACTCTCGTTTTTGCGAGACTTCAGATCACACTCACGTTCCCGCTCAAGTTGTCTTCCCAAGCTAGAATCTGTTTTAGCGAGAGCAGGAAACCTACTTTGCACCCTTGCTTGCACACCTTTGACTTTTCTCGCAAGCTGAAAAGGCTTCAAGTAGCTCCAGAACTCTCGCTTTGCGGGGGCGGCGTGGTGGTCTAGCGGTTACGCCGATGGCCACCAAGCGGGAGGCCGGGGTTCAAATCCCGTCCCCGTCACCTCTGCTTGGCCGGGTCTTTTTCCGATTTTCACCCGACGTGCCTGGGCAGAATTGCACTCCCTTCTCTGCTCGGGGCCAGGAGAAAAGGCCTGGTGTTAAAGAATGTCAGAAATGGCTACCGCACGGGGCCCTCCCTGAGCCCTCTCTACAAAGCGTCAGCCTCACGCTAATGTTCACGCTCAGGTTGCCTTCCCAAGCGAAAATCGGTCGTAGCGGGTCGTAGCGAGAGCGTGGCGTCTACTACACTACGTTGACTTCTCTCTCACGCTAAAAAGGCCTAAATGTGTTCCAAAACGCTCATTCTCGCCAGTTTGAGCCCGCATCCATTTCTCGCTCACGCTAAACCGTCTCGCCATAAAGTGAGCACACCCTATGCCGCATATAGGACCACGTCGCGTCATTTTTTTCCCCCTTGAATTGGGCACTTCCCACTTAAACCGCAATAACAAATCAATAGTTTGCGTGCTAAAGCCCATAATGGCAGCCAGCTCCGCAACACCTTCCAGTTAGTTTCCTCCTTTCGCGGATGAATGGCCCATGATGAAAGCTTCGGCTTCCTAAATTACCATCCCAAAAACTTTTACAAACCGCCAAGTTGGCCCGTCGGAATGGAAGCTTGCTCAACCGATGAAATTGGACCTAACTTGAATATGCTGAATCGTGAATAATGGATGGTACTTTATACCCCCCACCTCTCAAGTTGCCTAGAGAGGTCAGTACAAAACCATGGTTGAGCGAGTGTGGTGAGGAAAGTGCGGATGACAAATTGTGCGCTTGACTCTTTTGGCAGACGGAGAAGAGAGACGAGGTATGGTCTTCGTGGTCCGAGTGGAGCACGTGCTCTAGGACGTGTGATGGAGGTGCAGCGTACCAGCTCAGACAATGCAAGTCGCCCTCGGGATGTAGGGGAGACCGGATCCGATACAAGATATGCTCCATGCAGGTACGTACTGTAAAAAAGTCTCCTACCAAGGAGTAACGCCATATCTGCTGAGCTTTGTAGATAGGGCGTTTCTCATTGGGGTGCCCCTGTATATATCTTTGTCGCCCTAAGGCCAAACGCCTGTCTGCAAACCAGTACGGACCTGCACGCACGTATCGTCCACTGGTTTTGTAGATAGGGCGTTTCTTCTTGGGACTGGTCATGTAGGCATCACCGCTGCTGTCCCAAGGAGAAATGCCATATCTACAAAACCAGAGGGCAATAGTTGCGTGCAAGTTTTTACTGGTTTTGCACATAGGCGTTTCTTCTTGGGACTGGGTCTGCCGTCCCGAGGAGAAACGCCCTCCTGTAAGGATCTGCACGCAATTTGTCGTCCTTGCGGGGTTTGCATATATGGCGTTTCTCCTTGGGACTGGTCCTGTAGACGTCACCTGGGCTGTCCAGAGAAACGCCATATCTGCAAGACCCAGTAAATAGGGCGTTTCTCATTGGGACGCAGAGATGATGTCTACAGGACCAGTCCCAAAAAGAAACGCCATATCTACCAAACCTGTAAGGACCTGCACGGAACTGCCATTTTTACTCGTTTTGCAGATAGGACGTATCTCTTTGGGACTGGTCGTCCTAAGGAGAATCGTCCGATCTACAAAACCAGTCAGAATGCCAGTTGCATGCAGGTCCTTACTGGTTTTGTATATAGGCGTTACTCCTTGGGACTGGTCCTGTAGACATCACCTTTGCGTCCCAAGGAGAAACGCCTATCTACAAGACCCAGTAGATATGGCGTTTTTTCCTAGGGAAACAGATGTGATGCCTACAGGACCAGTCCCAAGGAGAAACGCCCTATCTACAAACCCGCAAAGGTTTGTCCTCACTGGTTTCTCCTTGGGACTAGTCCTGTAGACATCGGTCGTCCCAAGGAGAAACGCCCTCTCTACAAAGCCCAGTAGATATGGCGTTTCTCCTTCAGACTATACAGAAGTGATTGACCACTGACCCTTTAACCCTTTAAGGCGTGTCCTGAGCCTGGAGACTTCAGGGCACAGCAGTGTGAGGCCTTCAGGGAACTGCCGTACCAAGGGAACTACTACGAGTGGGAGCCTCACTACGACGACGCCGAGCCGTGTGCGTTAACCTGTAAGGCCAAAAATGAGGAGGACGTGGTTGCTCGTCTGGGGAACAAAGTGGAGGACGGGACCAGGTGCAGACCAGGAAGCCTTGACATGTGCATCGGAGGACAATGCCAGGTCAGTCCCGGAAGAAACAATCGATCGCTTCCATCTTGATCACTTTTTCTCCAGTTTCTTTTCCCCTCCCTCCCTAACCATCTTCACTAAGTGCAGTTTGGGGGGAAGCCTCATGGAGGAAGCTTTCAGATCTTCGATTCCTGTTTTTGTTCTTTTCTGTCAATGTTCCCAAGTTTCACCCTCTATCTGCGAAAAGTTTTTAAGGCTGGCAGAGTATCGTCTGCTTACTTGCTTCCACCCAATCCTCTTAATGTCTGAGGGTTTGCCCTCCCCTACTCCCCTTGTCTTGCGCCGTTTGAATCGCTTCTCCCACCCAAAAGCTTCTCTTGCTCCACTAAAAATTGTTCCTCGAGAAATGTTAGGTTCTTGTAGAGAAAAGCGCGATCACTTCCTCGCTCCAGTTGCTTCACCCCCTTTAAATTGGGTGCAGCCAACAGTATCGGGTCTTGCTCGACAACTTTGTTAACGCCTGAGAGTGCTGCTCTGCAGAATAAGACATGTGGAAATGAAGGTGTGGATCAGGCTTGAGCCTGAGACCGCTCCGCGACGAGCCGTGCCGATACGAACCGTGCCGATACGAACCGTGCCGCGACGAGCCGTATCTGCCCCTTTTCAGACATTGTATCAAAAGTACTGGCTTGACCATTGTTGTAGACGGTGATATTGTAAGATGTTACCTGCAGCGCCATAAGCACAGCAGTGGGTCTGAATAATTCAGTGGCTAAACCAGAGTAATTGGATGTTGTAGAGGAGCGAGAGGTAAATTGCGGCCATGATTACTGAGAGCCATGTCGTGGCTGCTTGCCAATGGCATATGGCCGTATTCAGAGCCTCGCACTTCTGCATCAGCAAATTTGTTTTGATTGCAGAGAGTGGGCTGCGATCTACGCATCGGGTCGGTCAAGGGGGTGGACGAGTGTGGAGTGTGTGGAGGTGATGGGTCCACTTGTGTCCAGCCGTTGTACCACTGGGAGGAGACACCTATGTCCCTGTGCTCCGTCACCTGCGGAGGAGGTAAGTCGTACCAATCTGTTACATTTCGAAAGCTTTGCTGATGGCTTGGGTATTGGGTGGGTCTGGCGCCTGGGTGGAGGCTACCTGCCTTGTGTACAGTCGTGAGACGGCCGGAGACCTGGGTGGAGGCTACATGTTTTGCATACATACAAAGACGAGGCTAGCCCGGTTTTAGACCCTGAGGGACCTGGGTGGAGGTTACGTGCTTGGTATACAGTCGTGAGACGGCCGGAGGCGAGGCTAGCCCGTTTTTATCCCCTGGCGGACCTGAGTGGAGGCCACCTGTTTCGTATACAGTCGTGATACAGCCAGTAGTCCGTTATTAGACCATGAGGGACCCGATTGGGGGCTACCTGCTTCGCATACAGTCGTGAGACGGCTGGAGACGAGGCTAGCCAGTTAGTAGCCAATGTTTGGATCACGACCACTACGAGTGACCTCACACGGTATTGTCTCTGGATGACACCGAACACAAATCTTGTCCATACCTATCACTATTCAATACCCCCGAAATCCTGTATCCCCCCTGGTACTGGCCTATACCCTCGGATGAAATACGAGTTTGAACCTGCACAAACCCACGCTGCATACCAGGACGACCGGTAATGGCATAACATTACGGCAGGCCCGTGTCATAAACAGTCACGTCCTTTCCCCCCCCCCCC
>KZ538876.1:0-16135 GCA_000934665.2 Catajapyx aquilonaris | reverse complement strand
GGGGGGGGGGGGGAGTAGGGGAAGGAGGCGATTCATGTCAACAATCTGTCGCGTTTGCACCGGGGATGTGCCACGTGCCGGGAGGAGAACCGAACAAGATGGATACCAAGAATAGGGGGAGATTCCTGATGTTTTCCTGGAGTATTGCCCCACTATCAGTTGGAGGAAATACTTGGCCGCCATGTTGTCCGGCCGCCTCGCAGTGTAAGTCACAATTTTCGCAGCTTTGTGGCTACTACGCCAGTTTCTGACTGCTCTATCGGGTTTCTAGTCCAGTGCAGATGACTTTAAACGCTAATATTTAGGCACATCTGGCCACCAGTCGTAAAGGTGAGCGTTTGTAACTTTGTGACCGACGCCATCTTGCAGCTCGGCAACATGGCGTGGCCTCCTCGCAGTTTAAGTCAGTTTGCATAGGGTTGAGGCTACTTTGCCTGTTTCTGACAGCTTTATGACATTTCTGGCCAAGTGGAGATAGCTTTAAAGTACAATATTTAGGTACGTACATCTGGCCACTCGGAGTACAGGTGAACTTTTGTACCTTTGTGGCTGACACCATGTTGCAGCTCTGAGACATAGCGTCGCCGTATCGCAGTTTAAGTCACAATTTGCGTAGGATTGAGGCTACTACGCCAGTTTCTGACTGCTCTATGTGGTTTCTAGTCCAGTGCAAATGACTTTAAACGCTAATATTTAGGCACATCTGGCTACCAGGCGTACAGGTGAGCGTTTGTAACTTTGTGGCTGACACCAAACACCATGTTGTCTACTCCGAGACTGTGCGGTTGCCTACACCCAGGATATACCACTTACCCATCTCTAGCTCGTTAACGCCACGATTTGCGACCACTAAAAAAATACTGCTCTCATCCCCAGGCACAACGCGATTTATTCCTTAAATAACGGCCTTGTTTATCCTATCTCTGCAGGATACAAAATGTCGCGACCAGTGTGCAAAAACCGCATCAGCGGGGACGAAGTGAACGACGAGTTCTGCAACATGTCGAAACGACCCACGCCCAGAATAGTGGAGTGCAACCCACATCGCTGCCCAGCAAAGTAAGTCAACCCATCACAGCACAATATTCGACCAATAATAATTGTTCTTCCGCCATTTCGAATTCGGGCTAAGTGGCTCGGAATGACCGCAGCTACTCTTGGGTGTGTCCAACTTTTTTGAGTTATGTGGTGATTTAGATTGGATTGTCACTTCTAGATCTGACACTCAAAATAGCCTCCAAGAGAGGCGTTCCTACCTCTTCCTCACGACGTGTCATAAATAAATAGGAGCGCCTTTCTGAGAGGCTATTTTGAGTTTAAAGCCTGCTTCCTCACTCCTACCTGAAGCTCAAAATAGCCTCTAAGAAAGGAGCTCCTACTTGTTTATGACAGGTCGGGAGGAATAGGGAGAAGTGCCTCTCTTGGAGGCTATTTTGAGCTTCAAGTCTGCCACCTTACTCCTACTGAAGCTCAAAATAGCCTCCAAGAGAGGCACTTCTCCCTATTCCTCACGATTGTCAGAAACATGTATGATCGCCTCTCTTGGAGGCTATTTTGAGCTTTTGATCTGCTACCTTACTCGTTTCCGGAACTGTAGAATCACTTTAAGGAGTAATGTAGCAGACCTGAAACCGAAATTAGCCTCCAAGAGAGGCGCTCCTCTCTGTGCCTTACCAATCGTGAAGAGGAGGTAGGATCACCTCTCTTCGAAGCTAATTTTCGCTTCAGGTCTGCTACCTTATTCATTTCCGCGACGGTACAGTCGACTTGAAGCTCAAAATAGCCTCCAAGAGAGGCTCTCCTACTTATTCCTGGCGTTTGGGGCTATTTTCATCTTCAGGTCTGCTACACCTTACTAGGAAAATTATAGTAGCACATTACCCCTTGTAGTGGCTTAGTTTTTTGCACAATTCGCGACGTACAGGCACTTCCAGGAGGAAAGTAGAAGCCCTGAAGCCTCCAAACATCAGGAATAGAGGTAGGAGAGCTTCTCTTGGAGGCTATTTTGAGCTTCAGGTCTGCTCCTTTCCTCCTGGAAGTGCCTGTACGTCGCGAATTGTGCAAAAAACTAAGCCGCTACAAGGAGTAATGTGCTACTAGCATTTACCTAGTTAAATCCCCGCTCCAGAGGCACTCCATTGTTGGATCTGGAGGAAGCCACCGTGTCCGAAACCATCTGGCAACCCTTAAGAGAAAAAGAGGGTTTTCTGTGGGAGTAAGAGAGAAAAGAGGGGCTTTTCCGGGGAAGCCCAAGTTGCCCTGGGACCGACTAGTCTCACACTCCTGTAGCCGTGATTCGCGAAAACTAATTGGAGCTGCTTGTGGAACAGCGCCCGGGGGAACTCGAGCAGATCTATTCGCTTGGTTGCAAGGTCGTCCAGGGTAATTCTCCCACGCTCTGCCTTCTTTGCCAGGGTTAGAAACACTGCCAGACTCTGACAATGCTGGCGGAGGGTTGGCATAGGGTTGACCCATCTATAGGGTTGACACTCTGTAAGGTTGACCCGCTGTACAGTGCTGGACATTAATTCCGTCATACCGCTAGCGACATGTTCCGATGCGGCAGACATGCAAATCGAAGTGATAGAGTGCGAGCCGTGCGAGTAAGATATGATAGCCCTTGGGTGACGTCACTGGCTGGGGACATGCCTTTTCGCCATTGCCCCACAGCCACTCAAGGCCTACCTCTTCTTACTCACACGGCTCACACTCTATCACTTCGATCTGCACTTCGTCCGCATCAGAGAATGTCGCAAGCAGTATGACGCGATTAATGTCGTAGGGTTGACCCATGCCGACATAGTTTATCCATCACGGGTCAACTCAAAGCCAGCAGGGCCAGTACTGGTCAACCCGTGTTTTCCCTGCAGGGTTGGCCATCTGTAGGGATGACTGTAGGGTTGGCCCATACTGGTCTAGTCGACCCAGCACGGGTGAACCCTACAGGCAGCGGTCAACCCTATGCCAGTACGTACCAGTACGGGCCAACCTATGTCAGCTGAGGGTTGACCAGACTCAGGCTTGACCCTTTGTAGGGATGACCCTCTATAGGTTGATTCAGCTGTAAGGTTGACCCACGCTGGCCTGGGTCAACCCTACAGCCGGCGGTCAACCCTAAGCCAGCACGGGTCAGTCCTGGCCAACCCATGCTCGCCCATGCTGGCTGAGGGTTTACCCGGCGCAGGGCTGACCCCTGGCCTAGGGTTGACTTTGTAGGGTTGACCCGTGACCCAGCACGGGTCAACCATATAGCCTACAGCCAGCGGTCAACCCTAAGCCACTGCAGTCTGAGGGTTGACCCTGAACGGGTCAACTCTAAGTCAGTACGGGCTACTTGGAGCCGGCCCATGCTGGCTGAGGGTTGACCCGACGTAGGGTTGACCCCTGGCTGTAGGGTTGACCACACTTGTCCCGTTCCAGGTGGGTGTCCGAAGCATGGGGTCCGTGCTCCGTGACGTGCGGTGGCGGTGTCCGTTTTCGTCACGTTTTTTGCGGAGAAGACCGCAACAGTTCCAAAGCCAAGGTGAGTGTAGATATGGGAAACACACCTGTGGACAAAAACACACCTGCTGGTAAATATGAGTCCCACACGGGCTGGATGTCAGCCCCTGTAGCCAGTCGCATTTTCTGTTTTGAGGAGTGTAGAGTGCAACTGGAAACCAACTGAAAAAGTTGCGAAACCGGAGACCATAATAACAACAGAAATTTTTGCAACATCCCGCGAAAATGAAGCCGGTGGCGCATACACCTGAACAATGTTGGATGAGCTTTTGCAAATTCTTCCACTTCTGCACGTGGGTGTAGCCAGAGGCAAGGGTTTTTTTTAAAGCAATGGTGGAAATGTGCGAATTTTTAAAATGTGCATGGTATTGATTTTTGCTGGTTGGAGAGAAAGCAAGTTTTTGCGAATTTGCGCAAGAATTGCTCCCAGATAGTTGCAAATATTCGGCCAAATTTTGCTAATTGTAAGTGCGCTGGCGGGTAACTATAAATGTTGATTAACCGAAATATGCATAATTTGTTGTTAAAGTCTATTTTAAATAGTAGATTTTAATTTTACATAATGTTAAAAGTCGTTGTTTAATTTTTATTTTAAATATTTATATTTTTGTTATAACTTTTATTTAAAATGTTAAAATTTTTGTTAGCGTTTTTATTTTCAGTTTTTCAAGTTTTAGAAATTTTTCGTTTCAAATTTGTAGATTTGTAAAAAATTTAATGTAAACATTTAAAAATTGGTTAATTTTGATTTTAAATGTTTCAATTTTTGTCGAAGATGTTATTTTAAATGTTTCAATTTTAGTTAAAAGATCTTATTTTAACATTTTTAGTTTATCAATTTTTAACCATTTAAATCCTTCTTTTCAATTTCTTCAATTTTTTTCATTTTAAAAATTATTGTTAATGATTTTTATTTCCAATTTTTATTTGTAGTTAAATTTTAACTCTTTTATGAGCAAAAATATAACATACTGTACTAGTGTCCTATATGTAGGACCGCATATCTGGATAAAGAGTTCGGGAAAATTAATTATTTACTTATTTTGAATTGCTTTTTACCAATTGTATATTCATTAAAATGTTAAAATTATTACTATAAGTTAAAATGCAATGGATGTACTAAATGAGCATTGATGTTAATTAGTTAATTAATGTTAATTAGCATTAAGTACATTACATACGTGTACAGTGTATGTGTAATTTCCTCTTTTAAAAATAAATTTGCACATTTTATTTAAAAATCAGCTTCACACCAGGAGGCATATGACCGCATATGACATATGTTAATTGAACATGTGCAGCACCAGGTATTTCATAATGAAACATTTTGATTTAATGTGGTCTCGCGACCTTCGAACCGCTTTGTTTAGCAGTACGCACTTATCGACTTATTGTATTTTCACGTCAATCATTTTTTTAGTCCTGAATTTTACAATAACAATGTTCATGCCACTAGCATAGTTTTGCTGGAAATCATGCAACAAATTGGAGGCATTAATTAAGTCTTCAATTATTGAGAGCTAGTGATATGGAAACAATGTGTGGTCGCACTACCCAAAAAATAACAAGCGTGAAAGTTGACTTTCATTGTTTAAAAAAACGAGCACTAATTACAACAAATATAGCTTTTATGATATATGCTATTCGCTGTATGGTATTTAAAATATATTGATAAATAATGTTTAAATAACTGACTTCATTGCAACAAATGTAGCTTTTAGAGCAGGGTGTTAATCCTAAGCGTGTCACCAGAAAAGGTGGTGGTAGAGGGCGCAGGTGTGGGCATTTTTGCATAAGGAACTAGGGGTCGGAAGCGCACCCTCACCGAGTCACGCCGCCGCGTGCTCTTGCACACTGCCTGCCGCAAACTTGAAAGGGGCGTAACTCGGTGAGGGTGCGTTTCCGACCCCTAGTTCGTTATGCAAAAATGCTAACACCTGCGCCCTCTACTACCACCTTTTCTGGTGTCACACTTATTATGTACCCCGTATATACTGGTACGCGCTGTATGCTATTCGCAATACGTTATTTAAAATTTTGTTGATAAATAACGTTTAAATAACTGACTCTTCCTAGTCAGTTGACTTCTGACAAAAAGGGGCGAGTCAAGACACGATTTGGCAAGATCAAGTACACCACGTACAGTACAGAGGAGCCCCTGAGGGTAAACCGAATGAAATGCCTGCGACAAAGGCACTGCATTCCTCCGGCATGACTTTGTGCACAAAGACAAGATGCTTTTGATATGTACCGTCTGCACTTCAGACGAATCCATTTTCTTGGAAGACATTTACTAGGTAGAAATGGGATCGATCTAGGTAAAGTAGGCTCAACTATAGGAGAAATAGTTATGAAACTTAGAGCTGCCTTACATGGCAATAATGGTACAATGTTGGTGTGTATGTATGTGTTTTGAGTGACCGCACCAGTCTTCTGGTAGGGGTTAGTCGACCCCTTTCAACATTCTTTTTAACCCCCTCTGAAGAGATTAGATTCAGACGAGGCTAATAATGAAATCCGATTTCCTTATCCTACTAGCGACATTTTTTTCTGTCTAACTCGCTATTTCCTCTCGCTTGAAGCTTGAGCGAGAAAAAAAATCAAAATGCTGCTGTTAACGTTGCAGGTACCTGATCATCTCTGCCATGGTCATAAGCCTCGATACCAGGAGTCATGCAGCATTATGGACTGTCCTAGGTGGTACAGCGGTGCTTGGTCAGGGGTAAGTTGGTGTTACTGTATGGCTTTTGGGTGACCGCACCAGTCCTACCAAACTGTCGATATTTCTTGAAAATTTCCAGTGTTCCGTATCGTGTGGTGAGGGTGTCCAGACCCGGAACGTGTTTTGTCGTGACGCCTTGGGTCATCCGAGTCCACTCTGCGATGAGGTCCACAAGCCTACGTCTACCAAACCCTGCCGTACCGGTATCGCCTGTCCAGCATCACGTTTCCACGGTAAGTCCTGAAATAACAACAGGCAAAAAGGGCGGAATGGTGGTCCAGTGGTTACGCCACTGGCCAGTCAAGCGGGAGGCCGAGGTTCAAATCCCGTTCCCGTCACCTCTGCTTGGCCTTTCCGCTTTTTCCCCCGACATGCCGGGGCTCCCTTCTCTGCTCGGGGCCAGGAGAAAAGGCCTGGTGTTAAAGAATGTCAAAAATGGCTACCGCACGGCGCCCTCCCTTGGGAACTTTCCCTTCCCCCCTCCAGCCCTATCACGGGGTAACTAAATAAATAAATAAATAAATATAAATAAATAAATAAAAAGCTGGAAATAACGGTATCGAGGACACCGCCGCAACTTTGACCTACTTGTATCCGCTGAAGGATAGGTGTGTATATCCGCCTGGTCATGCATGTTAGTACCCCTGCCAAATTCGGTCTCCCGATACGAAAGTTCTTCCGGAAATAACATGACAGATCCTTGATATACACACGTTATTGCATCCAACTCTTGCTTGAGTACCCAAGACCTTAATCTAAACTGGAGGTCACCAAAAGACGGTTCGATACTTGTGGAAACATGTCAAACGAAAAAAAAGAAAAAAGAAAAAAACAGGGAGTAGGGAGCGGGGGAGGGGGCCTACTCCCTGGGATTGCCAAGCCAGCAAATTGTAAGCCCGTCGGGGGGAAGCTCATTTCCGGAGGAAATGTGATTCTTTAGCTTCTCAAGACGTTTTCCGAGGGATTTTTGGTAGTACCCTGACCCCATAGGGTACTAGCGGTTAATAGAGGGCTAATAAGGGTTCTGCGGAATCAAATTAGTGAAAGAAAAGCCACACGCGACACTAAATTTAGTGGGGCTGTAAAGGAATTGCCACGACACGCTCGAGCCGCCTTTGCTCCAGGTCCGTTTTTAGAACCGTTGAACCGTTGAACAAACTAATGTTTAAGTCCTAATTTCCAGAGAGTGAAGAAGACATCGAAGCTCTACCTGGAATGGAGCATACTCAACCCCTGATCCAACCGATGCCACCGTCCGGTATGGGTACGGCTCCCAAACTAGTGGACGAGCAGGTCATGGAATCCGACCCAGCGTGAGTTTGACCTCATCATCTAACTTTTTGGACAGGGGATACCGCAAATTTGTAACCTCCGGGTTGATATACAACCGGGTCTATTCATCATACATTCTTTGTCTTGTAACTTTGTCCCATCAAGTGTGGGTTACAGGCATGCTGAAACTGCCTAACCTCAAGAGGGTAGAGTTGTGGGTATAAGGGCAAGAATCGCTGAATAGCAGAAAAATGGTAGCAGAGCGTGGCCGACCCTTCTTGCTTTTCAGGTAACCTTTCTCGGAGGCTAATTTGAGCTTCAGGTATGATGCCTTACTCATTACTTGCGGGAATTAGTAAGGTAGCAGAGTTGAAGCTCAAATCAGCCTCCACCAGAGGCGCTGGCAAACTTGTGGGGCTGTCACAGTGCCCCCCTCATAATTTGTCAGGAAGGTGCATCTGTTGAGCTTCAACTGACTCATTGCCTACGGAAATGAGTAAGGTATCAGACCTGAAACTCAAAGGACATGGCACAAAATGTATGGGCCAGTGGCCTTCCGTTCGATTTGCCTGAAAATTGGATATGTTGTAGCTCAGACCATCCTGATCAATGTTAGATAGGGACATTTTGAGGTAGGACCTACAGGGAGCGTGCTATTGACCTCCGAAGGTGGGATATGATCTGGTTTTCCGTTCGATTTGGCTGAAAATTGGATATGTTGCAGCCCAGACCGTCCTGATCAATGTTAGATAGGGACATTTTGAGGTAGGACCTACAGGGAGCGTGCTAATTTAATATGGGGAGTAGTTACTATACTCCCCATATTACCTTCGGAGGTCATTAGCATGCTCCATGTAGGTCCTACCTTGAAATGTTCCTATCCAACATTGATCAGGACGGTCTGGGCTGCAACATGTCCCATTTTCAGGCCAATCGAACGGAAGTCCACTGGTCCATACATTTTGTGCCATGTCCTGTAGCCTCCCAGAAAGGTAACCTGAAGAGACGGAAGGGTCAACCACGCTCTGCTACCATTTAATAATACTGCAGATTTCGACTGTTTGGCCTCAATTTTTCGATACTAGGATTCAAAATGGCCGGCACTTTTCGCATACACTATAATCGCTGTCCGCTTCACAACTCATATTCGGAAGTAGATGGCGCTGGGGGACATCCAACGCCCGGAGAGTTTCCGCTTCCGTTTTGAAGGGATACTCATGATGACATGACGCGGACACGTACAGCCATTGTTTGCAAAAGTGAATCGCTATCAGTGGGGTTGTTTCAGTTTCAGACGTATTATACTTTCAGGGTTGACAACTTCAAAAAAAAACATGATCGCGTGTGGATGGAGGTCGGTCCTATTGTTGGGAAGTCAACAGTAGGAACTGGCCCTACGTTAATTTGTGGGCTTTGATATTTGCCGGAGTTTTATTGCTGTGGCATAATTATGAGCGTGTCACCCGGGGGACAGTTGACAGATTTTTGTCCGGTTAATAGGTGGCGTGCGTGTCGGGGGGTATTGTTGGAAATAAAATTTTGTAAGACTATCCGGAGTGATGAGCAAATATGGCAAACAATGGTCAGATTTTCGACTGTTTCTCTCTTTTTTGCTAAAAAAAAGTCGTGCAGAACGACGCTGTCTGTCTGTGGACATGTATCAGGGCCTGAATCGTATGAGATAGCGACAAACGGTTTTTGGATTCGGATTCAGCGTGATCAAAATCAACTTCTTGTTTTAACTTTTAATTAGAGAAATGTTGTTTTACGATTCCAACTGAGGTGAGCACAGTATTTGCTACAACAACGTCATTAGCTTCTGTGTGCGTATGTATCTTTGTGTGTAGTTAGACACGTAGACTGTGCTCAGATGTCTTTATTTCTATTTTCTATTCCTTCTCTTCGGATGCGTAGCTGGGAGTGGTAACAGTATGAAAACCATTGTTGGTTTTTTTATAGGTAGGGGGGGATATGAACTATCTTTGTTTTCAGCTTTCACCGTGTCTTTTTCTAGCACTGCCTTAACCTGAAGGCCTTCCGTTGTGGTTTTTCAGCAAATTCAAAATGTTCTTTGCGTGCGGATGGTTGTTTATGAGGTACAGTATGGCCTCTCCCACCTTCCTGTTGGCACGGTTCTGTAACCTGCACTCACCGCTAGAAAAGGTTTTGTACTGCACTCTCACACACGTCTCACTCTGCTTGCTATTGTTACACCGATTGTTGCATTTGTGACCACTGCCAAGGCCTGGTGTGCACTCAGGGTCGCGGTTTCTTCCGGCCCTGGCTGAACGTTGTGAAGCTTCTAGATGGCCACTGGTGGTGGGGTAGGACTGGTGGGCACTCTCCCCGCCAGTCCCCACCACCAGTTCCCACGTGGAACGGGCTGTTTCAGGGCCGGACCTCACCTTCACCGATGTACTACAATGCCGGGGCCAGCTACACGTTCAGCTAGGGTCGGATTAACCGCATTTAAGCATGGTTTTTTGAAATTCGCCATGCATCTTTCTCACCTCAGTTACAGGGTATTAAACAGTGGATCCGGATTTACATGCCAGGCTCGCCTGGTTGAAACCGATTCTTTTGGTCACATAGCTTCACTAGTTCAACAAGCTTTACAGTACAGTGTACAGGATCGACTGATACTACTATAGGTGACTCTTTTAAGAGTCAAACCGAGGTTTTTCTGAGCGACGTACAGTGACTTCCATCTTTTCTAACCCACTCTACTGTACGCAAAAGGTTCATGTGCATGCATGCAGATCCCATTCTGAATCCCCAAGCCTGATCTCATTTTCTGCAAGCTCACCGAATGATGGGAATTTGCACCCTGAATGCCAAAGTTTCCCCCCTCTTGCCTATTCCCCATGTTCTCTAGCTCTCTCTGAGCCGAATTTGCATTTTATAACCTACCTTACTACACCCGTCAGCGGTACGACACCTGAGTTGTCCCTGTTACCTGTATAGAGAGGTTACAGACTATAGTTGGTCAATAAAGAGAAAAAGGAGATGAAAAAATAGCTTGGATTGAGAAAAACTATCGCGTCACGTCGTAACTAAATTACAGCCCTTCTAAAACCGTGTCATTAAGTGTAAATTGCGTCGTTTTATGGCTACCGTGCTCCCGATTTATGACGGGAGTCAAGCACTTGGCGATTGTAGATGAGTGATTTTTGCAGGTGTTCGTAAGTCCCGGGGACTTGTGGTGGTGACTTCATCAGGACCTGATTTTCAAGATGATGTACCGAGATGATCCCTTGACAATTAGGAGATCATAAGATCATGGACAGTCCGTGACATCCATATGGATTGTCTATGAATCTCATGAAGTGTTCATGAATCTCGTGGAGTGTCCATGGAGCTGTCCACGGATCTCATGAAGTGTACATTAATCTGATGGAGTGTCCATAGATCTCATGAAAAGTGCCCGTGGATATTCCGTGGATCCGTGGATCACACTCTATGTGTCCATAAAACTCGTGAACTGTCCACGGATCTCCTCAAGTGTCTGTAGAACTCATGAAGTGTCCATGGATGTCATGAAGTGTCCGTGGATCTTATGGAGCGTCCATGGATATCATGGACTGTCCACAGACCTAATGGAGTGTCCATGGATCTTATGAAGTGCCCATGGAACTCATGAAGTGCCCATGGATCTCACGAGGAGTCCATGGATCTCATGAAATGCCCATAGATCTCATAGACTGTCCATGAATCTCATTCTCATGCAATGTTCATAGAACTCATGAGGTGCCCATGGAGCTCACAGATGTTATAGACTGTCCACGAATCTCAGAGAATGTCCATGGAACTCATGGAGACACCATGCATCGAGCTGTCCATCAAATCACCAGGGACATATCGTGTGGACAGTCACTGGACACCTGATCCTCCAGAACGACATGCTTGTTTCATACCTGTAGTCTTTACCTTTTCGAAGAGTCACTTTTGTTAGCATGATTAGTGACAGTGCTATGCAATCACTTTTTACAACTATGCACTATAGGTTCTAGCCCAACTACTTTTTGTACGGTCCATTCTGTAATTACTTTACATTGCCGTACAGTGCTCCTATTATTATTTTTTGTAACAATATAGACACTCCGCACAGCCTATTTACCTCCGTCAACCAGATTTGTTATAATGCTCCAACAATATTCAAAAGGCTGTGCCCGTTAGCGTTTTTTTGAATAAAAAAGTACGCTTCAAAACTAGTACATTTTAGCCAACTCATAGAGCTAGTTTTTTTTTGTTACAATAGCAAACAAAAATAATGCGGATGCTCTTTGTCAGCCCCGCTTTTAGAGAACACTAAAACTGCGATAAAAATTTGACTCGGATGGGATGTTACTGTAAGAGCAAAGGCGTAACTCTATCGACTACATTGCACTGTACGTTATAGGCTTGATATAGTACACTCTGCCCACGATATCAGTTGAACCAATGCGACATATCCGCATGGGGACCACTGCAGCAAAAGGACAGTTTTACAGACGGAAATCATGCATGTTACATGACACCAGAGTCAAATGACTCCTCGAGGGACTTTCAAGTCTTTACGTCCTGCTAATTTGACCAATGGTGCACTTTTTTGCACATGACTTTTTCGAGTTTTCCGCACGGTATTTTTACTTCTACGATACCGAGGCTAGTTTCCTACGAGCGTACCATTGCAGTTACGTGGCTGAGAACTGGGGTGTCTGCAGCGTGACCTGCGGAGAGGGAATTAAGAAGCGTGAGGTTCACTGCAAGATCTTCCTGGAGTTCTCCAAGACCATGGCCAACCTACCGGACAAGGAGTGTCCAGGACCCAAACCTTCAGAGGTGGAGCGATGCATCATGAAGCCATGCTCGTTCGCCAACAGGTAAGCTCCAGGGGACAGTCCGGTGGATGTACGGGTGTGTCAGGGGAAAGCTGAGGGTATTCCGAGGGTTTTCTGGGAGAATTCCTGCGTATTCCGGGTTATTCCAGGGATTTCCGGGGTGTTTCGGGGAATTCCAAGGGTATTAGTTTTTCAGAGTATTCCTGAGTAGTCTACGGGGTATTCCTGTGTAGTCCGGGATATTACAGGGTATTCCGAGGGTTTTCTGGGACATTTCTAGGCATTCCGGGATATTCCCGGGTGTTCCGGGGTGTTTAGGGGAATTCCGAGGGTTGGAGGGTACTGGAGTATCCGAGTATTCCTGCAGGAATACCCGGAATACTCCAATACCCTCGGAATTCCCCTAAACACTGCGGTATTTCCGGTGTATTCTCGTGTATTCCTGCGTAGTCCGGAATATTACAGGGAATTCCGAGGAATTCCTGGGTATTCTGGGATATTTCGAGGGTATTACTTGGTATTCCATGGTATCCCTGAGTCGTCCAGAGTTTTCCGGGGGGTTTTCCGGGGGTTTCCGGAGTATTCTGGGTATTCCTTGGTATCCCTGGATTTTCCGAGAGATATTCATGGGCATATCCTCTAGAGTAGACATTACCACCTTGTGGTATGTCACAACCCTCTGGTTGCCCTCACATAATGGAGATTTGTCGGTTGGTCAGCAGGAGAGACACGATCCAAGATGGGTTCGACGGTGCGTACCAGGATGCGTCTCGTAACGTCTACAAGGAGACGATCAGCGCGGTGTCCGGTAGCAACAGAGGGGTCAAGACGGACACTCACATCACGTACTCCTGGAAGCTTGGTACCTACACGTCTTGCAGTGCCTCTTGCCTCGGTGGTGAGTGTTTTTTCAACGTCCAAAAAATCCATATCAGGTGACTAATGTTTTTTTAATCACGGTCGCGCAGGCCGTAACGAGCTGCGGAATTCCCAGCTTCATTAAGGCTTCATTACGATTCATGAAATTAGACAATCGCGAACTAGGCATGCAAAATGGCCGCTACAATGCCTGGTAATGCGGGCGACAATGGGGCGGGTGTCACACCCTCCAAACCATCAATCACTCATCAGAACTCCTTTTGGCACTCCGTGTAAGCAGCATTGGCATGCGGAATGAATCGCGATTCAAAAGCCAATCCCCACCCTTGGAAAGTCCGCTTAATTCGAGCACAAAAGACACGTCGGACTGACTGGCAGGCGGTAACTACAGGGTTTCTTCTTATCGGAAAAACCGACCGGCAGTATACCGCGTGAGGGTATTAAGTGAAATGGTGTCGTTTCAGGCGTGCAGGAATCGATAGTGCAGTGTGTTCGAGATCAGGACCAAAAGGTGGTCACTCCGTACCTGTGTCCGGCTGAGAAGCGTCCGGATACCATCACCAGGACGTGCAATGACCACCCGTGTCCTCCAAGATGGAATGTGTCCGACTTCGCTCCGTGCACCAAGTCGTGTGGTCAGGGCATCCAGCTCAGAGAGGTGCACTGTATCCACGAGGTCACCAGAGGAGGAAGCAATACCCTGCCGGTACCTGCTGACCGATGTCCTCAACCGCCTCCAAGAGCCCAACAGTTCTGCAACGTGTTCGACTGCCCCGAGCAGTGGGCCGTGGGCGACTGGAGCAAGGTCAGTACTGCTTGACTACTCTGGGCGCCATTGCCATGGCCCCTCGGTATGACTGACTGGCGAGTCATGACTGTGATGGCCATGAGAAGACAAATGGTGTAATTTTCGTCCCACTAGTAGGGACTGCTAAGTTAGCAGTAACTCTCAGTGGGACGAAAATTCGACTCCAAAGATGCTAGTTAGTCATTTGACTACACTTTTTGAAAAGCTAGTCGATGTTACACTTTGGCATCGATTCAGTGCATATTCAAATATCGATACATAGCATATTAATATCTATACAGTAGATGTTGAAAAATCGATATGGTGAAATATCGATATGTTGAATACTGACATATCGATATATTGTATATTGACGTATCGATATGGTGAAATATCGATATGTTGAATACTGACGTATCGATATGGTGTATACAGGTATATCGATAAGTTGTATAAGGACGTATCGAAATGTTTATTGATGCATCGATATGTACGCATTGATGTATCGATATTTGTATACTGACGTATCGATATTTGTATTGATATATCGATATGTTGTATACTGACGTATCGATATATTGCAGACCAAAATATCGAATCACTGTACTTCACGTCGAAATATCGATATATCAATATCTCACCACACCCTCTTCACCTGTAGTTGATGGAGTGAGTCAGTAGACAGGTGACGACCTATTTGACCTTGTCCTCCTATTGTTTTGCACCCGATTGAAAATGGCGCCTTGCCAGTAGCCAATGACATCCCTGGTGGTTGGGTAACTTAGGCCAGCTCTTTTATGCAGTAAAATCTATCCGGATGAGTGGGGGCTGGTCGTTAATAACACAGCCGTGAGGTTGATTCTAATTAATGGAATCCATTCTGCACGTGCTCCCGATTGGGAAATGATCTGCAGTGCGTTCAACAGAAAAATTCGGATCCAATGGTATGTGACGATGTTGCTCCAGGGGGTACGGGGTGGGGTGGGGTGGGGAGAGACCTTGTTTTTGCCGCTCCGATGACGGCGGCCATTATTTTTTTATTGTTGTTCGATCATTGGCACAAACGTGGGGGGTTATCATTATTCCAGTCGGGGTTTCAAAACGGTGGGGCAACACTGGCGGTTCTGTTGGAATTCGTGCCCGTTTTGTGCTCATTTATTAGGAGTGGGTAATTAGTGTTTTAAGTAGGATGTAATACGTTTAAAACGAGGACTGAAGTGTGATTGTACTGTTTTGCGCCGAAAATCTATGTACAAATTGTAAATTGTACATATAAATATCGAAAATCGGTAAATTGTCCATGTGTGTATTTAAAAATCGATATATTACGTGTTTACGTATTGAAAATCGATATATCGTGTATTGAAATGTTAAAATATATTTTTGCACATATCAGTATCGAAAATAGGTATATTATTGTGCATCTGAATATTTAAAAATCGATATATTACGTATACGTGTTTACGATTTGAAAATCGATTTGTCGTGTGTCGAAATGTTAAAATCGATTTTTTGGACATCTCAATCTCAATAATCGATGTTGTAATCAAAATATCGGAAATCGACATATTTTGCATCTAAGTATTAAATATTGATACAGTGTTTATTTAAATATTGGAAATCGATATGTACATCAAAATATCAAAAATGGATAAGTTGTACATCAAAATATTGACAACTAGCTGCGGCACCCGGCGTTGCCCGGGAAGAAATAAATGAAGGGAAAACACCTGCCAGTACCCCCGCCAACTGTCTGTCTTTCTGTGTGTCCGGCCACCAATGACATCTGTGGTCGTGCTACTCCAATACCTTCAACCTCTCCCGCCTGTATAACGGCAACCTAAGGTGCCTAGATAGAAAGGTGGCGTCAACTTCGCTTTTGACGCCATCTTGGGTCGAAATCGGCTGCCCGCCACTATGGACCCTTTATGCACAACTGCTTTTACTTCGGCCTCGGGTGCCGCCTGGGTGCCGCCCAACCCATCTGGTAGCTGTTAGACATTCTGAAAATTGATCTAGATATTTCATGTTACTATTCTGGAATTTTCAGAATCCACGTGGACCAACTTTGAAGACAACAATCACATCGAAAATGCGCCCATAACACAACTATTTCACACCGCTGCTAGGATCAGGATCAGGATAAATTACATT
>JYFJ02003371.1:0-42940 GCA_000934665.2 Catajapyx aquilonaris | reverse complement strand
ACTGATTGGTGTCCTACATCACGACAGGGTGATTCCGATTGGTCCGAGTGACACCCACGTATAGTAATCAGAGCTCCGCGGGACCCCATTAGACAAAAGAGGAGGAAATAAGTGACTTCCCAGTGATTGAGGTTGCATTAGCAGATGACTTTGGTCTCCTTTAACCGCCTATTAGTCGCGACTCGCTGTCCGTTTAACCACACGCAAAACCCTAATTATTTTGTCGTACTTTCGGTGGGGGTGTGACGGCTTATTTCCAGGTCACAGGGTGTCTCAGAAAATTTCCTCGCTTGTTAAAACATGCTGAAAAAAAAGAGCCTGTCGTTCGGATGTTTGTCCGACCTGATAGTACCGCTATCTCTGAGGGTGGCGGGTGTGTCCAGATGTGCGCCATCTATGCCTGAAGATTAGTACTACGTGGTAAATCAGCGGGTCGCCTCCTTAAATTGTTCAATAAATTGTATAGGTTTCGACTAATTTGGGCCACGGAAGTAGTAGTAGATTGAGTCTGTGCCTCTGTTTGTCCGGAGTCATCAGCTACATGGTAGGAGTGTGAAGAGAGGGAGGATGCGCCATCTATGAGAGACGTAGGATACTACGCGGACAGTCTGGGCCAGTTTTACCTATATTTAGTGGCTTAAAAAGTTGTTAATGTTAGATTGGATTAAAATATGAAAACTTCCTCTCTTTTAAAAGTACAGTCTCGGTTGCGATGGAATGTTCACATTTCAAAAGCTATTGACGCAAGCATAGCGTGGCCTCATTTCTGGTTTTTCGATGTAAAATTAGCTTCCTGATGGCTGGAAATATATCCTAGCTTTAAATTGAATAGACCAACTCATAGCCACTTCTGATTCGGTTGTGGTGGCGCAGAAGCATTAAAAAAAAAGAGAGGCGCTAACTCGCCCAAAGTGCCATTTTTTTTTTTTTTTTGCGAAAATTTGAAATGGGAGTGAAGCCTCTACAGGTTCTTTGTGGAGAAAAAGTGATTCGCAAATGAAAAGAATGCGGAGGACATGCAATTAAAACCAGTGGCCGTCGGGCGTTTGCGTGGGTGTTTTTGCTAATGCACATTGCATTTTACACTCTTTGCGATTTCACCGCAGAAAATACCAGACAAATTGGGCGCGATTTTTCCCCCCGCTCGGTTTTATATTTATAGTAACGCAACATCCAGTGCGTGTATGCGCATTTTTTATATTTATGGGCAGACGTAATTGAATCGTAGCTATAAATACGCTAAAGCCCCTGCCACTGCGTACTGTACGCCACTTATTACAGCTAACAAACATCAAATATTTTTACGAACTATTTATAGACACTGCAGCTATCCTGGATGTGCTATACTGTATTGCACTGAATATATATTATCATAACGATATAGCAGCCGCGTAGGTAGCTTTTCAGATAATTTGTACTTATATCCTCTATATCAGATTACAGAATATGAAAACATCTACGAAGATAAGCTCCACTGAAACATGTGCAAAAAAAAATAACCCGGCGCGGCGATATTAAATTGCGCTCTCACAAAGTGCAGCACTAGGAGGATATCATGTGTCAACCATCTCTAGTGAGCTATGAATCCAGACATTGTAACGGCTCCCTGTGTTCATCCAGAAATTTAATGGCTATATATATTTTTTCTATCAGTTCAAAACGAAGCCCTAGCTACAGGCGGTTGATCTCAACGAAGGTGCAGAGACCTTTCATATATACATTATTTTTTTTTTGCATGTCTCGCTTGGAGGGTTGGAAGTAATTCAATCGCGAATTTTAGTTCTCATAAATATAGAGTGTACCTCAATAACTATGCGGAAAAATACAAAGAAAAATAATTAATTAAAACAAAACTGCCCGAGTGTCCACGAAAAGTACCTTACTTCACTCACAGATGGCGCACCCTCCCTCTCTGCACAGTGCTGCCACCTATCTGATGACTCACACCGGACAGAGGCACAGCCAATTCTATTTATGACGATTAGACATCGCTGCTAACTTTTTTTTAAATGGGTTGTTACTACTATACCTTTTTTCATCATCACTTTGAGTATATCCTATTGGCTTCAGTTGATGGTAATTTAAGCCTGTTTGGGACGCTTCAAAAGAGGGGGGTTTTAAACTCAGGGGGGGGGGGGGGGGATTTAATTTCCAAAGATTTGCACGGTCAATTTCACGGTTTAATTTATTCCGAACGAACTATTTTTGTCTCATTGCGTTTTCACTTGCTTAAGCTAAAATGAGTTTCAAAATTTCGTTTCACATGCCCCGTGTCTCGAGTATATATATTTTTTGCAAATATTGGCATAAAACGAAACCTACACAGCATGACGTCATTCGCAACATACGAGGATAATACCGCCCACTAATTAGCTACAAAAATAATGCGTCATCATGACCCGCGTCTTTACGACAATTGAATGCAATTGTAATGAAATTGCCAATGATTTTTGGAAGGCTTTATCTGTCCACACAACTTCATATCAAAAGGTAATATTTTTGATAACAGCTGGAAGTAACTGTGCAAAAATAACTGGTTAAAATTCATTGCAAAATCGGCTGACATTTGTTCGCGAAACTGGCCAATAGGGATATGGATGACATAATATGATATTTTGGAGCGCAAAAAAAAAAGTATGCAGACACAACTAGAACGAAACTGGAAACAAATCAACTCTGAGGCGCAAAAAAAACGCAAAAAGAACCGTGCAATATTGCAAAATAAGGCCCCCTTACACAATACTCCAGCTTGAAACTGTAAGAAAGTCTCTACATAAATATTAATGCTCCGGAAAGACAAACAGCAAGTACCAGAGATCCGCCTTCTAAGTAATGGCATATACTGTAATACGACTTCTCCTACAGAAAAAATAATTAATAAAGAGCTGAAGTACTTTCGCAATTATTAAAACTGGAGCAGGACTTATGGAAATAATTGTAAGGCTTCTGTTAAGTTTCAAAATTTAATTACTATTATTAGTGCACCGGTGTATCAGTTACTTCATTTTTTTAAAAATTGCGAATAACTTGGAAGTATTCGGGTTTCATATTTAACGAATCCTGACAACTGCCATTATTCGGCGAAACTTGTGCGGAATCCGATCATTGTCATGCGAGCCCTTGTCGCATACCGGAAAACACTATACGTTGAATCCACCAGTTGAAAAGGGACGTACAGTACAGTGCACTGCAGGTATTTAGGTCAAGGGATCATAATAATACACCACCGCGAGGCCCTGTGCGAAGCCCCTGTAAACCGGGCATCCCGTCTCTCAATTGTGGCTTTGTGGTTGCTCTCAACAGACAGGATAAGCGTCTCGAGCGCGTCTATGTATACTAACCGCGATTGTAAACACTGTTTGAAAAGCGTATATGCACCCAAGCATATATTGTGCGGTTCCATATTTCATGTGTGTGTGTCTTCATGCATCGAAAAGCAGGGTAACACACAGTATCACAGTGTGTGCGCACTGCCTCCAAACGAGGTACAAACAAGGTCGCAAAGGTCTACATGAAACATGCAGAAGTTGCGCCAATTTTTCTGCGAAAAGCCCTCGCATATATCTGCAAAAGAGCCTCGTTTTCCTTCCTGTTGTTTTTGTTTTTTCAAAAGATACCGCCATCAATCACCGTCGCCATTTGCTCGAGTCACGATAACTGTAGCGCCGAATGTCTCTAAAAATAGCTATAGGGAGTTGAATTTTCGACCCACTTCTAGTTACTGCTAAGTTAGCAGGATATCATTGCCAACACTACGTTGGCATTCATCGCCCTAGATGATTTTTTTTTTTTTACGAACGCAACCGAGTGCGCACCCACACTAGCGCAGTTTCGTTGTTCCGACAACGTTGCCAGAGTTCTCTCCAGAGTCTTGGCAACGTCCCAAAAGGCGGCCATTTTGTCCCCCCAACTGTAGCGTTGGAAATAAGAAGAGCTTATACCATATATCGTTAATAGTGCCAACCCTGCAAGCTGCGCGGACTATGGTGCGCACTCGGTTGAGCTCCAATAAATGCGACGTCATTCGAACCTTGTAGCGAATGGGTCTGGGTCAAATGTGCCAGAGAAAGGGCCTCCTACTGACCACAGGTGGAATGTAGTATGACGTGTGAACGACCAAAAGTACGTACTGCAGAGCAAAAAGAGAGTAGGTATAACCCACCTGAGTGCACTTGATTGTCCTGCTGTTATTAAACTGGCAGGTCCAGGACCGCAAGAGTTCATCAAAAGCAAGTCAGGTTTAGCGGAAAAGGCAACACAAACACGGGAGCCAACGACTAATCGCCACACGAGCCCCCCTGCCTTAAAAAAAAGAGAGGACACGTCACGTCACCCTCAACATAATCGAAAAATTCTACCTATTCCAAAGGACAGTCAAATGCCACAAAAAATGATGTCAGCCCACTGGAACACTTAGCGCCAACGTAAAATAATAATTGCACAATAATTATTCACGTGGGCGTCGTGTTTTTTAACCCTACACTTTAAAGTGGTGGGTGTTTAGAATGACGTCACACGAACAAAGCATTTGTTATACGTCACACTAGAGAGGACGACGAGGTATGCTTCAATGACGTCGTTTAAAATCCGCCTACGATGGAAATGCCAACGCTCAAATATTGGCCCAATTTCACAGGGTGGCCCCGCATCCACTGCACCAACAACAATCCAGACTCTTATTGCATATATAGCTTACATCTTAAATAACCAACTGAAATAAGCAATACCATTCAAAAGCATAATACAAGCAGAAGTGACAAAAGTTACAATACTTTTCACAAGTCACTGCTTGAAAAATAAATAATGAGCTCATCAGTGCCAAAATCGCAAACACTTTTGCAAACTACCTGATACACTTTTGGTAACTACACAAGTAGCTACACAAAAGTATCGGCCTGATAATAAGCAGCTTAGTGCCTCAATTGTTACTCTTGAAAAGCTATTACTGCTGCTAACCTCATACACGCTACAAATAGCATATTAAAAATAACAGCATAGCATAAAGCAGCTTATTAGGTCCGAAATTGCTATTATACTGGTGCTAATACTTTTCATAACCGCTAAAAATAACTTTAAAAAAATAACAGCATGACATAAAGCAGCTTATTAGGTCCAAAATTGCTAATGCAATAATAATAACAACAACAACAACTATAATAATAATAATAATAATAATAATAATAATAATAATAATAATAATAATAATAATAATAATAATAATAATAATAATTCATACCCCGTTATCAGCCGGCGGCTCTTTAGGGAGGATATTTTTTGTTTTGACTGGAACTCTTCGTTTTCGTTTTTACTGCGCTTTTTGGGATAGGATATAGGAAAGGAAGGAGGCGGCTGTGGCCTAATAGTTTAGGAAACAACTCCGGAATTCTCCTGGAGGAACCGTGGGATACCACAGAAAAACCACGGTTAGAGTTGCCCGCACCGGGATTCGAACCCAGGACCTCCCGATTAGCAGTCGGATACCATATCCCCTCCACCACCGCACTGCTTCGGTGCTAATCCAATAACTAAAATAGCCATTCCAAAGTAACTGCTCGGAGCAGCTTACGTTAGTGCCAATAATGCTAATACTTTTTCATAGCTAACACTGTTAGTTGCTAATACTTTTGATAACCTCTAAAGGCAACTGCTTCATAAAGCAGCTTAGTAATCTACTCTTGTAGCTACTTTTGCATCATAGCTATACTGATTCTGTTAACTGCTATAATAGTAACTGTTTGATAAGCACCTTATTATAGTGCCAAAAGTGCTAAAACTTTTGTATACAGCTAATACTTTTTTTATAACCACTAAAATACCGAAGCAGGTTGGCATAGTGGATAAGGCGTCCGACTGCTAATCGGGAGGTCCTGGGTTCGAATCCCGGTGCCGGCAACTCTGACCGTGCTTTTCTGTGGTTTCCCACGGTCCTTCCAGGAAAATTCCGGAGTTGCTTCCGTAATTAATAGGCCCCAGCCGCTTCCTTCCTTCCCTATCCTATCCCAAAGACCACAGTAAAATAAAAAGCGAAAAGTTCCAGGCAAAACAAAACTTCCCCCCTAAAGAGCCGATAGGCTGATAACGGGGTATGAATTATTATTATTATTATTATTATTATTATTATTATTATTATTATTATTATAACCACTAAAATAACTTGAAAAGAAAGTACTGATGACAAGCGTCTTAGTTCCAAATGTGGGAATACTTTTTTTTTTGCACATTTTGATACATCACTAAGTAGCTATTCAAAAGTAACTGTGCTTCATGATAATTATGAGTGCCAAAATTGCTGATACTTTTGATATAACCACTAAAACAACCATTCAAACGCAATGGCTTGACAACAAGCAGCTTAGTGTCAAAACTGTGCTAACTACTAAGGTTATTGGAACATTATTTAGAAACATGTGGGCTAAATCCTAAATGTAACTTAAGAAACTATTGCTGGTAATTACATGGACCCAATAATCATTGGCGACTTGTACGTATCTTGGTCGGAAAGGAAACCGCGTAGACCGACCGGAGGGAATGGCCAGTAATGATCAACTTGCAAGCAGCCGGACATTGCACGGGATTCTTTCACTAATTACACTGGCGAATTCCCAATAGGTTATCTGCTTGCTACCATTATTATCTGAGGGAGTCAAGCAGCTTAATTTCATCTAGACGAACGAACCTTTTGCTAATCAATCTTGTGACGGAAGTGATTGCAATTCGGCCCACCCCCAAAAAACAATGCAATTTGTTGAAAGAACGGAAACCAAGTGCCTGTAATGAAAGAATGATTACGTGCCATGCAATCTACTCGAGTTGAAGTCCCCTTCACTTATTCAGAAGGCAAGTCGAGGGGAAACTTATTGAAAATCATCACGATGTGAATTACGTATCAAAACTAGCAGCTAATATTGCCACATAACCATGATAAGTAACAGTTAAATATCATTAAGCCAAAATGACAAAACTAAAATTCATCCCAAAATTAGCCACTGAAAGTAACAGCTAAAAATAAGCAGCCAGATGCGGTCAAACTGAAATAGACATTTCAATTATTGGAAAATGTAGCACTGCATTCAAAGGCGTGCGAGTAACTTATTGAGAGCTGACAGTTTGCAAAAATTTGCTTGGACAGTTTGAAAATGGGGCACAAAGTTTTGTCGCAATGTGACGTCGTCAAGGATGGTTCGTGGGTTGATCACGGCGAAAATATTCTCCTTGCCAAATTTTTTCGCTAATCATTACACCACGCATTAACACTGACAGCTTCTTTCTTCATCCGATATTAATTCAACACGATTAAATTACATGGATGCTTAATGACTTCATGCACACGCCTGTGGACAGGTCATATTACACTACTTTCAACATTGAAGTACAAAGATATCTTATTATAACGAACCTTAAAAATTTACACCATTACTGTACAAGGTGTTCCAGTTAACATGTGTCGCTAAAACAGTCGTTCATTATTAATCGGCGATTGCAGCGGCTATGAAATTCTGCATGGCAACGCCACAATAATGTTCGTTTGCCTGCAGCGCCACGAGACCTACAGTAATTTTTCGCGGTTACATAACACCCATCTTCGCAACTAAAGCTCATGCGCAATCTGGACGAGCGACGTTCTTTAGTGTCCAATGAGCCAAAATGGTTTTGCATGATTTTACAAAAATCAATCTTAATATTTGCAGGTTTCAAGCCCGGACTTGCGTGGAAACCAGACAGGTCAGCGAGCATATAAAGAAATCAAGCCAGAATACATACGAGAGAGAGAGAGAAGAGAAAGATGGGTTTGTCAATCCGACTGATGGCGCTGGCGATGGTGTTAAGCGTAGTGGTGCAGAGCGCATGCGCCCGTCCGACCGGAAGCAGCTCCGGATCTACCGGAAGGGGCGGAGGAAGGAGGGACGGAAACCCTGTGCGCACGCAGCGGGGCTTCAAGAACGCCTCCCTCTCCGTCGCCAGGGGCTTTGGAAAGAGGAACTACGATCCAGACATGGCCGCAGCCATAGCCTCCGCAGCCGAACGCAACGGAGTACAGGCAGACAGGATGGACAGGTATATGATACGGACAAACAACTTGTCATATGTACAGTGTATGTGAGATTGGCTAATCATGCTTTGTACGCAGCTTCCCGGTGAGCTGGCTGGTCGAAGAGATGCAGAGCAACCCGGAGCTGGCCAGACTCATCGTCGAGAAGTTTGTGGATGAGAACGGCGACGGGGAGCTGACTGCGGAGGAGATCCTCTCCCGGTTCTACTAATCAGCGAGGGAGCAAAAAAGGAATTAAAAAATTATATTTAAAAAAAAGAAAAAAAATTATATTTGCAGAAGGGAAAATAAGAGGAGTTGGCTACATCTAAACTACTTTTTAAAACATACAGCCTACGCAACTCTTGTTTCTGTTTAGCTGAAACCATTTTGCAGATCACGACTGGTTTAGTTGCATACCAAACATGTCAGCCAGATTATTAAAAAAATTGTGTTGATGGGTAGCTTCATCATTATAATACTTGGGTGTTTTGTCTCGCCTATGTTTGCAATCGCTATCTCCCAAATTGTCCGCCCTGAAAAAATCTAACCAGAAAAAAAAAAAAAGAGATTCAATATAAAAATAACCAGTTTTGTAAAAAGTACCTGCTGGAATTTTCATTTTCACGCTGGGATTTTTCCAGAGTTAATTTTAGGCAGATAGTAGTCGGTGTGTACATGTAAAACTTGCCGAATAAAAGCACGGAGTGCATCCTGGCCGCAAAGTGCAGCATCGCAAGTAGGAAAAATTATCCTCTTCAAGTACCTAATCGCACACACTAATTTTCTTTCTCAAAAAAAGCCTTGCAGGTAAGTCCATTTCCACGTGATGAAACTGAATATTCTGCCGCATCACTGTTTATCCGAAAAAAATATATTAACATGAAACAATATGCAAAAAATATGCCTAAGGATGCAACATCTATTTTCAAGCCAAAAATTTAAAACAACATTGTTTAAAATACGACCTCAAATTTATTTCGAGCCCACCCAAAACAAAAACAGGCAGCTTCCCACATCAGTCAGCCAACTGCGTACAAGACGACTGACTTCATTAAAGCCCAGCCTCACTGCATAACTTTGTGCCAATTATAAACTGCAACCCACATAGCGGCAGAATTTTGCTCACTGTATCAATGCAGGTCTGAAATTCGTTAAATATTAGCAACTTTCCAGCATGACGTGTGAAAAGCATTTCATTATTAATCCACCGGCTCCATCCCGACGATCTAATTGGGTAATGGATGTCAATACTCATCAGCAAACCCGGCAACAATCGACGCTGCGAACACTCCTTTACGTAACCTCCATCCCTCTGATGGGATCCCAACGGCAAGTGTCTCAAGGGAGACGCCGAGAAGAAGAAAGGCGCTAAATTACTCCTCTGGGAACTTCCAGTCGTCTAGAAACCACAAATGTTGACCAGCAATTCAGGGCAAGGGGGGTTTTCGCCTGCGCAACAACAACACAGGCCATGTTTAAGTAGCGCATTTTATTACTGGATCCCTAAGTTATGTACAGTGGAGTTTTTTTTTTTTTTAAGCTACCTGAATCGCCTATTGAACTGCATAGTAACACTTGGACAGGATGTGTCGGGGGGCGGGGAAAATGAAGTCAGGAGAAAGGAGCGGCCTCCTACAAAACAACACACAGCTCGTTCCTGCAGAGTTGGGCATGATAACCTCCACACACATCACGTTACGCACACATACACTCACATACAGGACCAGCCGACAACAAAGTCTTATTGCAGCCCTACTTCTGCAGGAACAAGGACGGACAATGAGATGGATTCGCAAATCCCCCCAGGGTGTTGCAGGAGAGAAAATTTCTTACAAGAATAACTCCGCTCTACACACGCTAGAAACACTGTACACGCAACTTGCACACTTTGATCTCAACAAGACTAAAACGAACCGGGAAGATGTGGGCGGGGAAAAGAGTGAAAAATAATATGACTAGCTGCATATCACACGTACAGGACACAAAGGAAATGTATTGCTTTTAGTTTCCCCCTGAAATAATCGCCAAAAAAAATTGAGTTGACGTGACGCGTACTGCACATCCTACGTACTTTCCTCTCTCACATGACAGGAGGCGGAATAACAAAGGGACCAATAACAGAAGCTCAGAAAAAACACATGCACCAGACACGCACACACACAATCACACATGACGAAACTTTTATATACAGTACTTTCCAGTTGACGTGCCCGTAATGGTCAGCGACTTTTTGACACTATGCTGATTAGCATTACTTTTTGGGGCTATCAACATAAGGTCGAACGAGCAGCATGGTGTCGTGGTCTGAGCTGGATTGGAACAGAGGAATATCGCACATGGAGTAACTAATAATTAATTATTGCTATCATTAATTAATATTATTCGGTTAGAAGAAATGGAATGCACATGTGTCACGACGACACTCGCAGCATTAGTACTCGTACTGGACAATTTGTCGTGCGGCCTGCTTCGCCTCCGCCCCACTAGCTCAATCAATCCCTTGCGATTTGAAACATATTGTTACAAAGATCTGTGGCAGATAATGTGAAAAACGAGGCGAGATGAACCTACTCCGCGTTTAGATGGATGAAAGCAAAATGAGATAAAACGCACAATGTATAACCAGACAAAACGGGATACTTCCTCCTTAATTTGAGTAGTTCATCAACTGCCCTTAGATGCGCAAACAGATTTTGAACACTTCCGGACATAACCTGCACTTTAGGCTAATATGATAAGTCACACAATTTCAATCCAATCATTCGATAAATTCAGCATTGAAATCCGTAGATTTTCCTGAGTGACACTCGGGCCTATTGTGACATGTCTTCCTAGCTATAATCATCAGCTAACGTTGACGGCTCCAAAAATTAACTGCTTCAAAGTAAGTGACAAGTGGTACGCCCTGCATGCCAATAAAACTGCTGGCCATTAAGTACACTTCAATTGGTACGCACTGCATCTTTTAAAACCCCCCCAAAAGTGAGCAAATGTCCAAATTGTCTGTCAAATGCCATTCTTGCTGTAAAAATTTCATTGCCATGTGATTATGGCAAATCACGCTGCGAACCAGTCGACTCAAATTGGTGACACATTCAGACATTTTGAAGTAATTGGACACCATACTTTGTGTAGTACACATTTCCTTTTTTTGACACGAAGATAATACTTAATCTGAGCTTGAGAGAAAAGGGGGGGTTGGAAAAAGAAAGAAAGTGGGAATCATTGTTCTCGAAAGCAAATCTATTATTACCGTAGACAAACTCCTTAGTGGAATGCAAGGTGAAAAATGATATGCACATTCGGACTGAACTAAAAACAACAGGTGGTCGTGAAAGCAGGGGCATGACAAACTCGGCTATTATTTTTCCCTACCTAAAACAAAATGTGGAACGAGGGAAGGAAACAAATATTATGCAAGAGGGGGAAAAAACCAAACCCTCGACCTAACTCCGCATTTTTTTTTTCTTCATGTGCTCACGTCACCCAATATCAACACGCAACTTGAATATGCCCCTTGTGCTTACACCGCAGGTACACACCTCTCGACGAAGGTCTTCATGTCGCGTATTTCCTGCAAAGAAAACCAGCAGATAATTCATTTGCCTGTTGTGCATATCGTGCACTACAACTCACCTCATCACAAGAGCAATGCATCATCCCCTGGAAGGTCTTGAACTCTAGCTGCTTGAGGAACTGCTTGAGAACCGAGGCTGTCATCTGGCCCCAACGATACGGAACAACAGGGTCGCAGTCCCCGTGGCATTGCATGAACGGGATATCTTTATTGCCCAAAGCAGCCTGCAAAACAAAGCGGAAATTATCGTGTCAGGTTACGTACTCTGCGCAAACTAACCGCTGGGAACTCCTTATGCAGCGGAAGCCAGCACGAGAGCGCAACGACTCCGGCCAACCTCCTCGGGTAGCGCAAGGCCGAGTACAAGGCCAACGCTCCGCCCTGAGAGAACCCTCCGAGCACGATCCTTTCCGACGGCACCCCTTTCTTCACCTCCTCGTCTATCATCTGATGCACAACATCCGTCGCCTTCTTGATCCCATCCACATCCTCAGGCCCGGAAGCATCCAACGTGCGGAGGTCAAACCACGAGGGCATCCGGAAACCCGCATTCAGGGTCACTGGCATTGTCGGACTGATGGAAAACCGGTTAGGTAATCGATTGATTTTTTTTGTTGGTCAATAATACTTACGCTGTCGGACAGATGACCTTGACGTGCGGCTGCCTAGCCATGGCCATGGTGCTGGCCCAGCCGTGCCTGCAACCAAATAAATCCGTCAGCTTTTCCGCCCCCGACAATGAATTATGTACGCACTATTACCCTGTATCGCCAAGTCCATGTAGGAAAATCAGCTGGGGAAAGATAGGCATTGATTTATTGGCCAATTTGCATCAGTTAGTCGCATGCGGAGTACTTCAGGGTGCGTACTCACCGTTGCGGTGTGTTTGCCAGTGGCGTTGATCACCACGGAGTTGGCCATTGTTCCGCTGTCTGCTGGGGCTTGCACGGTGCTCCTCTTGACCTCTCCTGTTGATCACCAGTATTTACCAGAGGTTCAGGCCCCGATTTCCAGCTGGATTTTTGGATTCCAGGAATTTCCTCTCCAAGATGTTTTTTTTTTTTTTTTAACTCGTCGGCATAGAACGAAATGACGAAACTGCGGCGTTGCCAAGTTGCAACCACGAACCCGTTTTTTAAAAATATATATATATATATTTAATTAATTTAATCTCACCTTATGGAACGAGCCCGTTTTATCGATTAATTAATTTTGTAAACGAACTAGTGCGAGCCACAGTTATGTAAGTTGCGATGTTGCCAACTCGTGCAGCGCGAATTTCGAGTTTGATTATTATTATTTATTAAGCAACTATAACTGTATTGTGTGTCAAAAGTACTGCCATACGTACACTGGACCCTTATAAGCTACCATACCACTAGAGTCAACATTACCTAAAAGCGAACGTGCGCGTAATCCGAAACAAAATATTTTAATTAACAAAAAATCTTGCTCAGTTCCTTATTCTGACATGCCGGACATGTCCAGCTTACTCCTCATGAGCTGTGTAATTAGAGAGAGAAATTAAGTGAAGATCAATTAAGCACGTTGCTTATACGGACCTAAATGGCCTGCTGTTTCAGCACAGCAAAAATCTGGTCTTGGTCCTTCATGTGTAATGAGGCAGGAGTGCAGCTGTCGGTGATCTCCCGGGAGCAGTACATGAAGGAAATGTCGGATCTTCCCTGTTAAATAGATTGAGATTTACAATAAGCGTCGGTCTGGAAACTCTTAGCCGACTGTATGAAAATCAGGGAAAAAGAAGTATACTGACACAAACATTGCGATACACTGCCACCATCTCGGCAAGCTTCATGGTCTTCTTCACTTTAAATCCAATTTGAAGGCCATCATGCGGCCCCAGGATATGCAACAGGAGAGTGTCAGGCATCAGGTGATCCTGCAAATGTGATACCAGTGTCAATAATAATAGTAGGAGCAAGTTATAGGAGTGTACAGAGAAGAAATCCTACGGCAAAACAGGAAAAAATGACACTAAAAATGCAAGAGCAGGGGTGTTCCTTCCTGAGCATATGCCGCTGTTGTTCGAGTTTTTTATATGCAATTGCCACCACCTGCGAACGTCTCACCAATGCTTTGAAACCCGCAACATAGGACAGAAGCGGAGTCATACATTGATGCATTTCACCACAAAACAACAAACTGCACATATAAACATAAATCGCAAAGCATTGCCAATTTTCAGACTGCTTGCAACTCGGACAAGAGCTAGGGGTTGGAAAAAGAACAGTTTTTTTTTTGTTTAAACCAGGTTTAATTTCAAATTTTTGGTTTAAATTCATTTAAACAAGTTGTGACTTCTTATCATCTACATATGCCCATTCCCAACTCATAGTGAGGTAAATAATAAGTTATACTTTTGATTAAGAAAATGTATATCTTGCTCAAAATTATAATTATTCAGCAAATTGAAAGCTTCATCTCAAAATATGGTATTAATTTTGAAAACTACAATGTAGAGATTTCACACAGAAATGTCGCTTAAATGTTTCAATACAAGTAAACAAAATAACAAAATAGTGGCATTGTATAAAACTAATTAACTTAACTTTTAACCTAAGTTCAAAAAGCACTAACAGTCTGTCTTCTATGCCTCCAGCAGCCTTATGAATGATTTAAACACTATAAGGGCCGGTTTCATCGAGCTCGGTATATGATAAAACCAGGGTTATTTCGGAAAATCCCTACATATTTGTATGGATTTTCCTAAAGAAACCTGGTTTTATCATATACCGAGATCGGTGAAACCGGCCCTATAAAAGATAAAATGATAAATGACTATACAATATACATACATTACCTGCATACAATCACGGCATTTTCCTTGCCAGCGACGATATGCACATTTTGATAGGTGATTTTTCATTCTGGCTACTTGGCCCATTTTTTTTACATAATTTGGCCCTTACACCTTTTCTCGCTTCTTTTTTTAACTTCATCAAATGACATCCAAACAATATATCACGTTTTCTACCAGCAATATATTAAACTTAGCCAAACCGGTCTATGCTCTTCCGTTAAATTTCACAAACAGCTCTTTGCTTCAGCACACCAGGCAATAACCACTGTATGATTGGATATTGCTAAAGGGGATTTCCCATGGAACGTGGGGATTCCCCTTCAGCTTTGGAAGGGGAATTTTAGCAGTAATTGGGATTACTTTTCATTTTAAAAAACCATGATGGTTTTTAAAAAAAATAAAAAACACTTGATTTAAACCGTGCAGCCAACCCGAGCAGCCCATCATCCGCAGTCTGAGGAAATCAACTGGTTGCTTCCCAGTCAATGCCATTGTCCTCCTCCTCCCTTGAGTGTCTCCAAATGATTACATCATCCATAGATAACAGACTTGGCTTTGTTCTTGGGCTGCTCTAGGAGGTGATGTGGCGGTGAGGGATAGGAATATGTGTGTGGTAGTATTAGGGAAGGTGTGGCTGCTGGACCAGGACTTGCCCTCTCAATAAATGTAACCTTATTATATATGTAGCCGGCATATTCTAATAAGAACTTGTTTCATCACCTGTCCAGCTGCAGAAGTGTTGCCTCCAGCAGCAGAGTGGTCCATGGATGATGAGCCACCATCGTGCGTGGAAGCAGCAGCGGTCAGGGATTCCTCCAGAGCCAAGTACATATCATCAGAGAAGGTCTCCATTTCACCACCAGAACCAGGCAATTAGGAAAAAGAGGTGACCTGGAATGACCTCTGGCCTGTTCTGCCCAGACATGAACAAGAATCGAATGCTCCCGCTGCGGGGTTGTCAAATCGCCACATAACAGTCAGCACTATTGCAATAATATTTAACATCCAGTTGTTAATTATGCCTTAATTATTAATCAACGGAATGATTGGAGCTAATGCTGGTGCTTAAATTATAATTTGTTTAAAAAAAAAATTTGACGAAGAGGTATGCGATTGCGGTGTTGCCACATCGAATGTCAATTATTGGAACATTGTTCGAAATAAGCGGGAAATAAAGTTTCAAATATCTTAAAACAAGTTCGTTCAAGTCCTTTTCAGGTCATTGTTAGCCGGGGCAACAATGTTTCACAACACATTTTTCCGCCTCCTCTACAATACAGCCATTACATATATTTCATAAAACGAATAATTAAAAAACCCTGTCAGGTACTTTAGTGTCTCCAAGCAATAAACATCATTAGGTTTCAAGCCGCATATTTATTAAAAGTAAAGATGGGCATACACAATCATATCTTTGTAAATGACTCCCTCCAAATAAATCATAACAATAAGAGTGTGGTTGATCCGTGCATTGTTGTCATTTGAAACCACTGGTCTTATTGTTCGGCACTTGCGTCCTGCGGGTTTAGAATGACAGCTTCAATCCTGTCTCTGTCCTTCATATCTAAGGAGTCGGGTGTGGAGCTGTCGAGGATCTTCTGGCCACGGAAGGTGAAGTAAACATCGGACGTCTGCAGATCCTGACAATAATATAATGAGCCGACAAAATGTTTCTACTTCAGATCACAGAAAAGTGCAAAGTACTGACCCTAACATCGCAATATGCCATCAACACCCATCCAAAATCCACAATCCACGGCATCTTGACCCTCAAATGCTCCCCATCCTGCTCCATGATTTTCAGGTGGATATATTCCACTTCCTCCTTCTCAACATCCTGCAGATGCAGAAGGGGAAAAAAATCACCTTTATTGTCAATAATATACCTGGAAATAATCTATAATCACAATCTAGCCTCAATCACCTGTATGAAAGCCTTGATGTAGTCGCCCTCTTTCATGCCCAAGGAGGCTGGGGTGTCACCTCCAAAGATAGCGCGACCGTTGAACCGGAAATGGACCTGACACCACAACAGCTTCTGGAAGTTGAGCACATCATCACATAAATCATTGCTTTCAGAGTTCTGCATCGGATTCATGTGATCAACAAGATATGCGGTAGTGATACTGACCAGACGGCGACAAAAAGCTACCTTCAGCTTCTTAAACCGCGCGGTCTTCTTCATCTCCACTTCCATCATGCTGTCGTCCGAAAAATCAATGTTGAACTCGATGAACTCCGACTTCAAGTCAGGCTGTGGATTAAGTGTGGGGGGGATACACAATAGTCGTCAAAGTTCGTGAAATTGCATTTCTGTTCACCTGCTGGTCCTGGTCCTGTTCGCCTGCAGTGTTGCTGTCTACCGATGAGTTGTCCAAAGACTCTTCCTCCTCATCAGTCGCTTCGACACTAGATGCAGACAAGGTTTCTTGTGAACACCAGGAAATATTCCTGCTAAAAGTCTCCATTCTGTTCACCAGAGTCCCAGGCTGATGAGAAGGACACAGAACAAGTACATCCAAATCCGCAAAAGTTTGCCTATCCAACAATGCTCACAACAATGAATAACAAACGTTCCCTGGCCCTTTTCCGGTTACACTGTTGACATGCAGTCATATTATTGGTCATTGTGACCTCTCCAATGAACCTCTAATATATTGTAAGTGTACAAACCTAGGCAGCCAGCACATTTAGAATGACAACATCGATGCGATCCTGGTCCTTCATGTATAAGGAGGCAGGTGTGGAGCTGCCAGAGAGAGAAACGTACTTGAATTTTCATGTTGGAATTGGCCCTACTTAAAATCAGATAGAGGTATGTGGAAGTACCGACCCGACGCTCACAATACATCTTCAGCACCTTGATAAACTTGGCGGTCTTCTTCACTCTAAAAATCATGCGATGGCCATCCTGACAAGAGGTATTCAAGGTGATACTCTCATGCTCCAGGGTGATTCTGTGGATGGAGTCAGGAAGTCTCTACATAAACGACAAAATGTGGCAAACATTAAAAAAAAAGGCAACAAAGACCTACATTTTTAGCCTGTTCCTCGAAACCTTTGGCACGTCCTTCTGTTGGAGACACATCAACTCGTAAGACAGCCTGGATGGAATCTCCCTCATTCATGCGCAAGAAAGCAGGGGTGTCACTTTCAATCATAAGGTGGCCGTTATAGAGGAAACGAACATCGGACCTCAGCAGCCCCTGGAAATTGATTACATCATGTGATCATCCTTCCAGCCAGTGTTGAAGCTGAAACTAGTGATACTGACCCGATGGTCACAAAATCTTGTCATGAGGCTCTGAAGCTGTTGCTGCTTCAGATGCTTTGCTATCATGAGAATGCTGCCATCTCGCCCAAGAATGTTTAACGTGATCCTCTCCAACTCAGGCTTCAATAAGCCATGCTGCGGAGGAAGGAAAATATATCGCCAGTGGCCATCATAGTCCAAGAAATTATTTTCAATCACAAACAAAAGTGCACGTCAGCAAAAAAAATATTGTCAACAGCTTAATCACCGATGGCGGAGAAAAAAAAAATCAAAACAGGATTTACAGGAACCTACACGTAGCAACCTACATTTTCAGCTTGTGCCTTGAAACGCTGGGCATTTCCTTCCGGAAGAGACACACCAACTCGTAAGAAAACCTGGATGTTGTCATCCTCCTTCATGCCCAAGGAAGTAGGGGTGTCACTTCCGGCAATAAGGTGATCATTGAACAGGAAACAAACGTCAGACCTCGACAGCCCCTGGAAATCATGAGAGATGAGAAATAATTCGAATTCCAGGAAATGTTGAGCAAGGCAGACAGAAGCAGATATCTTGAGATCAACTGGGGTAATTTTAAAATAAAAAATCATTTTGTTAGTGAGATGTACCGCACTGACGTACTGTACAGTACAACTGGCCAAGAACAAGCGCTTTGCCTTTTGATTCATGTCAGAACCACATCACTTCCTTACAATAAATGGACTGCAATAGTTCCTATACACAGACTCGGACAAGTCTGGAAAGCATTGCTCTTAATCAAATCTGAAAATATTACTTCAATTCATCAGAGAAAAAGTGAAATTACTGACAACAATACTGCAATACATCTCCATCAGCTTGATAAGCTTCACGGTCTTCTTCACTTTAAATATCTTTTGATGGCCAACCTCCTCCAAGACATTCAAGACAATCTTCTCAGGCTCCAACTGCTGTGGATGGAATGGGGAAATAGACGCACAGCAGGTGTCAATATAAAGTATCCTACATAATTATAGCCGTGAATAGAACAAGAAGTATACCGATGTGGAAATGTTGGACATCGTTCTTCCCGGCCGAACGACAACACGGATGTTGTCACCCTCTTGCAAGCCCAAGGAGGCAGGGGTGTCACTTTCATCGATAAGGTGACCATTATGGAGGAAACGAACATCAGACATCAGCAGCCCCTGGGAATTGGCAAACACCATGATGAGAGTCATACCAAAAAAATCATTCTATATGCTGCAAGTGTGGTAATAAAGCGACACTGACCTGACGGACACAAACTGCTTCCATCAGGTTCTCAAGCTTTCGCTGCTTCTCCATCCTCATCATCATGACAGTGCTTCCATCCTGTCCAACAACGTTCAACTTGATACTCTCCGTCTTCAAGCCATGCCTGGTGCAGCAGCCTCCCGAGTGGTCCATGGCAGTCCTTCCGTATGTGGAAGCATACATTGGCCCAGATTATATGCAAACCCGGGACAGAAGAACCGACCTGGAAAGAATCTTTATTCTGTTCCGTTTGACAGCACAGACTCCAACGATGGTTGCCACGACATCCGAACCTAATCAGACACCTGGCAACACTTACTCGCTAATAATTTGGCTTTTGAAAGTTTCTAAAAAGGAAATTGCAGTGGTTCATTGCAGCATTGCCACGTCCATTCCAAAACATTTTATTTGAACAATTCGAACGTTAACAACAATGAACTTCATGAAACCTGAGATCTCGTAGTGAGTGCTCGGAAAGGAGGGAAGGAAACACAAAAGTGGCATGGTATTCCCTTCCAACAGTCGAGCACATCCTCTTTATCTTAATTCTTCAGTTCAACTTCCACAAAACCTAGGGTTACAGCAGAGAGATTAATTAGGACCTACGTACGCAATAACTGCAAAATCAATGATCAATAATAAATTCTGTGCAAGTGGTTGATCCTCATTATTCATAGTTGGTACCAGTTTATTCCTAAACCCTTTTATGACAAGATGCAACCAAATACTTGTTCAGGGTTCACCATTGATCACTCACCCCGACCGAACTACAAACCTAGGCAGCTGGAGCTTTTAAAATACGAGTGTCAATGCGATCTTGGTCCTTCATGCGTAACGAGCTGGGAGTGTTGCCATCCTTGATCTGTTGTCCGTTGAACATGAAAAGAACAGTGGACCTCAACAACCCCTGGAAATATATCATGTGATTAATTCCAATTGACTCGTGGACAAGTCCATCTGGAAACCATTGCTCTCAACCAAATCTGAAAATGTGACTTCAAATCAGAAAAAAATAATGTCGGAAGTACTGACCTGATGCTCGCAATGCTTATCCATCAAGTAGGCAAGGTTCGTAGTCTTCTTCAATTTAAATTTGAGGAGAAGCCCATCCTCACCAAACACATTCAAGATGATTCTCTCGGACCCCATGTGATTCTTCGGTTGGAGTCGAGAGAGAGAATTGACAGTTTCAATGCGATCTCTGTCCTTCATGTTTAAGGAGTCAGGTGTGGCGGTGCCAGGGATCTCCTCGCCACGGAACAGGAACGAAACACTGGACCTCAACAGCTCCTAAAAATAATTTCACAAGATTACAAGGTTAGAAATCATTCTCATTCGAGAAACTATTGACCAAGTCACACGTAAACCACAATTTTGTAGCAGAAATCTTGAGATTATTATTGAAATGGGCCGGTTTGAAGCAATATTTGTTACCCTGTGCAACGTAACTTAGCATCAAAGAAAAGTGAAAGTTCTGACCATACGCTCGCAGTACGTCTTCATCAGCTTGGTAAGCTTCACAGTCTTCTTCATTCTAAATATGATATTGGCATTCCGACCAACTCTCAAGTAGATCCACTCAGGCTTCAGGTGATCCTGTGGATAGAGCAGAGAAACAGAAATGCAATTGTCAGTAATGTGCGCATAAAGGCCCACACACACAGGTCGTCGCTGGCTTTGGTCTTTGGTCGCATTGACGCCACGGACCAAAGACCAAAACCGTCGACGGCCTGTGTGAATGGGCCTTAATGTGAAAAGTTAGTAGGAGCATAAGTACTCTGGCAAAACATGAGTAAATATCATTTAACTAATTTTGTTCCAATGCTGGATGGAGTGAGGTCCTCTCATAGGAGTGAGGTAACACGACTTTGTCATCGACCAAATTCTGGTCCAGTTTTCTTGGTTCTCCGCATAAATGACCCCTGAGACGGCCTCAAAAACGACAACAAAGACCTACCTTTCTAGTTGTAGCGCTGAAACGCTGGACACGTCCTTCTCTTCCATCAGGACAACGCACGACAGCCTTGATGTTGTCTCTCTCCTTCATGCCCATGGAGTCAGGAGTATCACTTCCAGCGATACGGTGACCATTGAACAAGAAATGAACGTCAGACCTCAATAGAACCTGGAAGATATCACGAGGTCATCATCAGTTCAGACACCCGCAATTTTGTAGCAGAAATCTTCAGATTATTTTTTTAAATGGACTGGTTTCATCGAGTTATGATAAAACCAGGTTTCTTTCGGAAAACCCATACAAACATTAGGGATTTTCCTAAAGAAACCTGGTTTTATCATTTACCGAGCTCAGTGAAACCGACCATTAACTAGTGATGCATGCTACTAGATCGTGTATTTGTTTGAAGCCATATTTGTTATACCCTGTGCTACGGAACTTAGCATGAAGAGAAAAGTGAAAGTTCTGACCATACGCTCGCAGTACTTCTCCATCAGCTTGTTCAGCTTCACAGTCTTCTTCATTTTAAATATCATATTGCCATTCCGACCAAAGACTCTCAAGTTGATCCACTCAGGCTTCAGCAGGCCATGATTGCTGCTGGCGTAGTTGATGCGGTCCATGGGCAGCAGCTTCTTGTCCTTCCGGTGTAATAGGGGAAGGCAGGCCCAGAGAACAGGGAAGGAGAACTGACCTGGAACGACCTTTGGAACATAGGATTAGAACCAGAGGATTAGAACACCAGAACCAAAGCTCTTTGACCAGAACCACACGTTCGAAATTGTACGGGGTTGCCACATCTGAAGCATACACCTGGCAACACTGTTCTAATTAATTCACATTAATTAATCAACGGCTTATAATTAAATTTCCGGATGATAGTTTAAATTGTCATTTTCTCATTTATTGAACTTAAATGTTATTGCGACGTTGCCATATCTATTCCACAAATGTCGATTATAGAACGTGTTCGAATAATAGGCGGGAAGTTTCAAAAAAAAGTCTTGAAAAATTGCTAATTTTAGTCGCCAATATTGTTGCAGATGACTTTTTTTTTTTTGGCAATTAGTACAACACTCATATGCATAAAATGTGGCCCATTTTAGATTCAAGAACAATCACCAGCATTATTGCAAACATTTTATTAATATACCAATTATGCAACTCTTGTAAGTAATGGACATGTAAAGTACAAAAGGGTGAGATAATAAAAAGTAGATTGTCAACCGTCTGGTCGTTCAAACAATAGACATGCAGCATCTTCTCATGAACGCCTAACAATTCTTACGCCCTCAGGTGTAAGTGACAGCGTAACGTGTAATGACAATGGCACATGATATATGTGCATATGGCATAAACCACCTGCATTCCTCCCGCTTCGAACATTAAAGTAAGGTGAAGTGGGGTAAGTGCATACACGGGGTAAGTGCATACACGGGGAAAGTGCATAGACGGGGTAAGTGCATAGACGGGGAAAGTGCATAGACGGGGAAAGTGCCTAGATGGGGAAAGTGCATAGACGGGGAAAGTGCATAAACGGGGAAAGTGCGTACACGGGGTAGGTGCGTACACGGGGTAAGTGCATACACGGGGTAAGTGCCTCCACCGGGTAAGTGCGTACACGGGGTAAGTGCATAGACGGGGTAAGTGCATACACGGGGTATAAAGTGCATACACAAGGTAAGTGCCTACACCGGGTAAGTGCATACACGGGGTAAGTGCGTACACCGGGGGTAAGTGTGTACACGGGGTAAGTGCATACACGGGGTAAGTGCGTACACGGGGCCGCCATATTGGAATGAAAATGGCTGACGACACCAAAACATGTCAGGCACTCTTTTGTGTAGCTGCACATCACAAGAGGTGAGCATGTGAGCCATTTTCATTCCAATATGGCGGCCAGTTTATGCACTTACCCCGTGTATGCACTTACCCCACTTCACCTTACTGTTCTTTTGACTCAGCTCGCTACTACATCGCTGTGTAACTAGAATACAAATCCAGCAGACAGTCGAGGTGCGTACAACGTGAGTAGGATTAATCCCGGACATTGGGCATCGCAAATTCCATCAGCTGTCCAGGTCCGAAATGGTCAGTACGCAGGTAAACATCAAAGGAATCGCCCTCCTGCATATGCAGTGAGTTTGGCGTATCAGTCTCCTTGACTAGCCGATCATTCAGCTCGAACCGAATGTCGGACATCAGCACCCTCTGAAAATAATTGATAATAAATTAATGTGTACATAATTGCAACTGGAAGGTGTGAAGTGGACATACTTCTTGTGCACAATACTGCAGCATTAGATCCTGAAGCGGTGCGGTCTTCTTCGTGCGGAATAGCACCAGCAGCCCAGCCTTTTCCGAGACGATCTCGATGTAGACGTACTCCGACTCTGGGTCGACATGCACGTAACCCTGCGAATACAGCGGAAAATCACCCAATCGCAACAATTCACATTATCTCACAGGTAGTGTTGTTTTGCAACGTAAAAGCACACTTTAGTTATCATCCGAGACTAAACGACACATAATAAAGTGATCCTCCATCACCCAGGGAGTACACCATTTGTTCGAAATCATCATGTGACACTTACCATTGCGTAATCCTGCTCGTAATGCAGCATGTTGCTCATTGTTGTGCCTTCTCGTATGGTATGTCCTGCAGTGTCAGGCCTAAGAGTACAACCAGGAGACGCCTCCGTCTGACCCTAATTACGGCTTTGCTTGGCGGACACTCTCTGGTTTCATATGAATGCAAATTTTTGCACTCTTAAGTCATGCACTGCGTTGCCAAATCGGCTTACACAACAAGGAAGAAATGAACTAATTTTACTTTTCATTATCATTTACAATTTCCTGCTGTAAATAAAGGTTTTTATAAACATGCATGGGGTTAGCCGAATACCCAATCAATTATTGTTATAAACATGCCACACAGTGCAGTGGCTAAAAGTTTGTTACGTAATTTAGTGCAGCATTGCCACTTCGCAAAATCATGGCAAGAATTGCGGGAATGTCAAGATAAGTTTTCGCATGGTTGGAATTTAATTGGCGTCAACAATCTGGTTTTTTTGGGGGGGGATAACACGCCTGTTTTCTTGTTTTTCTCATTGTTTTTCTTGAATGCGATACAATCTGACCTTGCAATAAAAGCGTACTGAGGTCACAAAACTTTCATTGTTAAAGCCGCGGGGAGCCAACTGCGCATGCCCAGATATGAGAAAGTTGAAATATATTTCAACTTTCTCGTATCTGGGCATGCGTATGCGAGAATCTCGTACGTTGATACCGGCCTTTAGCGACTTGGTTGCCCATTATGTCCGTTGAATGAACTGCTAAAGATAGGTTATTATTGGGCAACGTAAAGGAGATGAATCTCATCTGCATCTTGTGTTTGCGCAATGGTTGCCATGGACAAACAAGCAAACAAACACAGCCTGTTTCCATAGCATTGTAACCAACAACAATCATTGACGCCATCATGGCACGACCTCGGGCACGACTGATATTCCTGAATATTTCGAACGGGTTTGTTAATTTTAGTTGACAAACAATAACCATTAACCGTTTTATTTTGGTCACGATTCAGCTTTTTAAAAATTGGCATACAAAACTTCTCAATGAGATCATCGAAAGTGAGTCTTCCAAAATAACAATAAAAAGGGTGGCAAGATGCTTCTTCAAACACTGCCTTCTTCCCGTGAACATCATGAGCTTCCTCAGGATCCAGGCTCACAGCCAGAAGATTGTCATTCGCATACAAAAAACGAGAGTGAAAAACCATGTAGAGCGCCCCCCCTCTCGGAACTTGTCTTTAGTCGCCACGATGCATAGTAAATTCCATGGCGTCTCCAGTCCACACGCAATGCCTCAAGAGGTTCACGACAAAGGAATCTCCATCCTGCACGCCCAAGGTAAGAGGAGTGTCGGTCTTGCCGATGCGCTGACCATTGTGCTCGAAGCAGAGGCTGGACATCGACACCCCCTGTAAATTCATTCCGTCTTATTAAATCCATCAAAACGATGCGACGGCAATACTGACCGCACGGTTAGTGTACCACAACATGAGCCTCCTAAACTGCATAGTCTTCTTCATCTTGAACATCACGCAACTGCCGTCCAGATCATACACGCATATGGTGATGTACTCCGACTCAGGCACCACATGTATGAAGCCCTTCAGGACAAAATGAAAGAGCATTTTTTGACATTTTTGGAACCAATTCTAATTTTATCAAAGTGTCACCTGACGTGTCCCGGTCAATGACCTTTGGTATTGACCCCTACTAATCCCTTGTTGTCGACCCTCAGGAGGCCAAACCTAGCCCAATCGACACCCATAGTGACATAATGACCCTCCCATTAGTAATAGATGACCCCCTGCAGCCTACATTGTCCCTGAATCACCCTTCGACGCATATGTCGCACTCACCGAGCCATTGCCGGTCGTGCCCATGGCTGCTCTTCCTGTGCCCAGAACAAAAATCCCCAGTCCCTCAGGAATGCCCTCAGGAACCCTGGTGGTCCCTTCCTGTCATTTGATCCCGGAGGAATTTCTCTGGAACTCTGGAGGAAAGGAAAAGAGACGCGGGCTCTGGAATCCTCTCGAGCTTCTTCGTTGTTCCATTGCGGCGTTGCCAATCGGTCCTCTGTCGCAACAGGTGACGTTCGATGGAATTTGTTTAATTTAATTTGGTCACACAAGGACCTCCGGCTGTCATTAATTGGGGTTAAAAATTGATTGGAAAGTTATTATTGCGGGTTTTTTGTCATTATTGCCAGCGGTGTTGCCACATCTACGGCTCGAACCGGGAATTTCAAAAAATTAACCCCCATGGTTAATGGCAATGGATTTAACTAGAGTTTAACTACCGAAATAACTCCAGTTTCTGACGAGGCCCAACGACTTTGATGTTCGCGTCTCTCTGTTTGGGGCCGTTGCCAAGGCTGGCGGCCATCTTGAAGTGTGGGGAACGCCAACGAGGTATAAATAGGGTACAGGCAAAAATAGGGTCCGCCATCTTTGATGGTTTTGGCGGCCATGGCAACTACACGGCAAGAACACGCGCGATGGCCCTATTTATACCTCGTTGGCGTTCCCCACACTTCAAGATGGCCGCCAGCCTTGTCAACACCCCAAACAGAGAGACGCGAAAATCGAATGTTTGCGCCTCTTATACGCTAAAATTATTTTAGCATTTTTTGCAATTACATACCGGTTGTTCATATTTTGGGTTAGCTTACGGCTTCCGTCATCGCTGACTACCCCTTATAGGGAATGAAATGTCGTGATGGTGATGGTGATGATGATTGACATACCTGGTACTGACGATGCAGTCATATTCATATGAAATGTGCTGTGCAAGTTTAACAATTATTGAGCAAATACCTGTCCGCAGCCTGTACGGACATTTTGTTGACAAAGCTTCTTCATTTAAATTTTAGCATTTGTTCAATTACAAACAATTGATGCAATCGTCACATGAAATATGAAATGTGTGTGAATTTGAAATTTATATTATAACCCATATGCCTGACTTGACAACCGACATCACAATGAGTAGTTCTAGATGCATTAGTTTCAAGGAATAATAATTGACATCTTTGGCAACATTTTATTGGTCATGAATCAGCTCTTTAAAAAAAAAATAATGGAAACATTGGAATACAAAATGGGAATGAGATCTTTGGAATACGTCCAAAACAACAATAAGAAAATACATAGATTCTGAGTCCGTTTATGCCAACATTGCACAACTTCTCTTCGACGTTCTCAGAGAATCTATAGGCTCACGCAGACAGCAATTAGCACCCGTATAATAACTAGAGTGAAACGTTAGAGTCGTGCATGGTGCAGCTAGGATCGACCAATGCACCGTTGCAGCGCCCACTTAAGCCTGACGTGACATTGGAGATCCCTCTAGACGTATGTTGTCAGTCGGGTCCATCAGCAGGTGAATCTCAAAGAAGTCTCCATCCTCCAAACCCGAGGAGGCTACGGTGTCAGTCAAAGCAATCTGCTGCGCACCGCGCTCCATGCGAATGTGGGACATTGGCACTTTCTGTGGAAAAAAATAGCAGGATTAAATCATCGCAGAAACAAATTCCTGATGCATGCAGGAGACAGAATAAGCGGATGCTGACCTTATTAAAGTTGCAGTAATGAGCAATGATCTTCTCAAACCTCACAGTTCTGTTCACCGTATAGGCCACCCCGTCACCCATCCTGTCATAGACAGTTATCACGACCTTTTCAGACTCAGCAGGCTCCTCATCACTTACTATACACTAGAGTGGGAATGATATGTGCATTAGCAAGGCTTCAGACCAAACGACACCTCTACATAAAGTGTGACCTTCTCCGCATGTGTGACCGAACCTTATTATATGACACACCCTGTATATACTCACTAAGGCTAGTTGCTTGTAGCCCACCAGGAAGCGGCTCATTGTTGCTGTGTTTGTCTCTGTCTGGTGCAGACAGGGGCAGCAGACACACCTCCTCAGTCTCACTAAGTGAGTCAGTGAGATGTAAAAGCTCAGCTCGCTCAGCTTATAGACGGCAGCACCGAGGCTGGGGACGCGCGCATGCGCAAAGTGCAGCGTAATATGTGACGTCGTATTTCCTTTCGTAAAATAATTAAACTATGATGTAGTACCAACCAACATTTGTCAAATCACTCGGGTGCGATTCGAGTATACTTTTTTCTCATTGCCAGCAGGACAACAAGTCTTATTTCTCGTTGCCAACCTAAGGAAAATGGGTTCCTAAAGCATGCAGATTTGACCTTGGATGATAAGAGGAGTGGACCCTGAAAACCGGAAGTGGACGGTCACCGGAAGTTGGCCATGAAATCTATGTTGGCCATGCTGAATCCGAATCCGAAAACCGTTTTCCGCTATCTCTGGTGGTTTATGCCCTGATACCTGTTCACAGACAGACAGACAGCCGTTATAACTTCTTTAAATGAGAAAACGTCTAATTTTAAATGAGAAAGGGTATAATTTTAATTGAGAAAAAGTCGAATAAGTTAAATGAGAAAACGTATAATGAGAAAAAGTCTAAAATGGAAAAATACTGTATGCTAAGTTATGTAGTATATAGTATTTTCTCAGTATACCTCTCCGTACAGTACTGTACGGAGCGGATACAGTCAGAGGGCCCAAATTAACATCTCGGTGATACAAGTTGTAGCTGTTATCGTCAATCTGAGCAATAATGTAACTCCAATAGTATTATCGTGGGGCTGACCCAAGCATGTGATAATTTAATATTTTACCTCCCAATTTACATGATTAAATTTTGAAATGCCACGTATAACAACATAGCTCACATAAATCTTAATGAGTCAATAATAATATAAAACGTGACCGAGTCTTTAAAACAGTGTGAAAAGCAGTGCAATAGTGTTTTGTATGTCTTCATGTGTAAAGGATTCCCCACTCAAACTCTCCGATGCAACAAATTCTGGGGTCGCCACCAGGTATAGGCAAGTTTTCACGACAGTTTATTTGCCAGGCTACAATCCTAAAAATAAATGGTCTTGATGCGCAACATCTTCGGGAAAATCTTGAAAATTGACTTATTCACCACAGTAACACACGCACAAAATTCTGATTCATCCATTCCTTTCACGCTATGTGCACGTGTCTGTTTTTGCTGCAACATCCTCATCAGGTTGAGCTTTTTCCACATACGTAGGCTGACAGGTGTAAGATTAATGTTGGATGGGCGACTATATTAGCCGTCAGTGACAATCAAACCTGTGAACCTCACACTGAACATTCACAGCAGCTGTCAAAATGCCCCTGATCAGTTCTTCAAAGACGCAAATGGTGTCTCCCTCACGCATGTCCATGGAGAGGGGAGTGTCGGCTTGGTTGATGTGACAGCCATCATACAGGAAGCGTAGCTGGTGCTGTGGCAGCCTCTATAAATTGGTTTTATCATGAGAAACCATTCATGGGTCAGCGAGAGATACTGACATGCACGCCACAATAGACTAGCCACCTATAGCGTCCAAGGCAGGTGGTCTTCTTGATCTTAAACCTCATGACCCTGCCATCCATACCAACAGCCTTCACGACGACGATGGGCTTGAGCTGGGGCTTGGTGTGAAAATGTGGATGTAGAACATGCAGCAATGTGAACTGAATTATTCTACGAGCGTTCTACGAGCTCCTTCCGAGACATGCAACAGTTTTGCCTTCCAAACAATAAACTTCTGCATTTTTGAAGCACCACTTTATTATTAGGATTTAGTTAACCCTTTAAAAATAATCGACACACACGCACACATAGTTCTTCCGAAGAATGAGATCTTGGAGAGCAGGTTCCCCGAACAGCAAAAAAAACAATAAAAAAAACCTAGAATTCCTTTGCCGATCCTTCACACGTTGGACCAAGTCCCCCTCTTTCCCTTAAAATGTCCTTGCCAGGATCAGCTAGAATCCAGGGGTAACGAATTTCCAAGAGATTACAGCGCCCGTCCACCGGTCTGCTGCTGGAAGACTTCGATGGTATCGCCGTCTTCCATCTCCAGGGAGGTCGGACTGTCCGTGTCAGTGATCGGCTGCCCATCAAATCTGAAGCGAACCGTCCCGACAGCAAGGCCCTGCAAATTGATCACGTCATAAGATCATCGCGGAAATTATCCAAAATCAATGCAGCACTGGGCCAGACAAATGCATCTGCAAAATTTTAATGTACATAATTAATGCAAGTCTGCGCAGAATTTGTTGCTAACAATGAGATTGCAGAAGTCACTGCCACAAAAGGTCATTCACATGTGACAAATTTCGGGTTTTTTGGTCATGTCTGTGCAAGTATAGTAGTTCAAGCGGCTGCAATCATATAATAACAACAACAATAATAATAATCTGAATGATAATAACTTTAAAATATTGTTTATGCCAAAAAATAAAGTTTGGTCAGAAAATTTGCCAATATGTAAATGCACCCAAAGTGGTTCAAAAGCAATTTTTGTTTTACCAAATATGAATGCCGCACAGTTGTAAAAATACGGTAGAGCATTTTGTAGGGAATATTAATTTTTTTTGTTGTGAAATGACTTATTAATCATGAAAAATATGAACTAGGTGCCACGCAAAAATATTTGACACTTACCATGGTGCCATAACTGACAAAAAAATTGCGTAAGAATTATTGTGGACACATGGGACAAGACTTTCTAGCAATTCCTGCCGACATGTTAACACAGATATGCTTGCCTAATAATTAGTTGCTGAATTTTTGAACTGGGGGGTCATAAATTCACAATAGTTCCCAAACCAAACAGTAAATTGAGATAATACATTTTTTGGGGGTATGTTTGTTTGCATGAAAAGGGCCTTCCCCTTTAACTATGGGATGCTAGAAAAATATATAATGTACGGAAAACGTGAGAAAGATCTGACGTCATCGCTTCTTCCATTGTTGCTTTTTTGTCGACACTGTTTACTCCTATTGTTCGGTGAGGGTGTTTCCTTGGAAACCTTTGGTGACGTCAGATCGTTCTCTCATCTTCCGTACATTAGTATGACTTTAACAACAGCTGTTGATTACATTACCATGGAAACAGGCCGTGCAAAGACCAGGTTGTAATAATAAACAAGTACCAATCACTGTTGGTTGCTTTCCATAGCTGTACAGTACAGCACAAACTGACAGTGGGCCTGCTTCATCAGATCTCATTCAGAGCCATCTTGAGCTACAGTATTTTTACTACCGCACAGCCAAAAAAAAACAACCAAAAAAAAACAAAAATGCAAATGTCAAATCAGAGATAACAACTGGAGATACTGACGGAGCGCTCGCAGTAAGCGGACATGAGCTTCCTCAGCTGGGTGTGCTTCTTGATCTTGAACTGAACGATGCTGCCATCCTGCCCCACAACCTTCAAGTTGACATGCTCTAGCTCCGGCTGCGACTCAGTCTGTGAATGGAGTGAGAGGGGTAAAGAATTGTCAATTGTCAGTAATTACTTCCAGTTGCAAAACAATGAGCAGGTACACAGTCAAGGCCCATTTACATGATCAATTTTCGAACGCTCCGGGTATGCAATGTGTAACGTGACAAATGGGGGAAGGTGGGATAAGGATGGGGGATGGTTGGGATAGGGGGGTGGTTGGACAGGGTTGGGTCAGGGAGACGTAGGTAAGGTGCCCGGGCCACAACGGGCCGGGAGGGGCACTTTCCGGTGAATTATCAGAGACGGGAGGTTGCTTTCTAAATGTCATTTAATTCTGTCCTCAGCACAGCAGGTACAATCACACGTACACCACCACAACCGTAACCGTGTCAGTGCCTCTGACTCGAGGTCTCTAGTGATGAGTCCCCGAGCCCCTCGAGTGACGAGTGCTTGAGTGTCTCTTGCTGGTCGGCTTGACTCTGACTCTCACCTTGTTGGTCGGCAGCTTCCCCCTTTTTATTCTGCTTCTCCAAGGAGAGGGAAAGGATGTTTTCGTATGGGATGTTGTTGGGTTTGAGGTGAGAGTACGTTGTTTGTAGGAAGGGAAAGTTGGGAGGTAATTTAGGTGATTTCTCGGGGAAGCTGCCGTATATTCCGTGGTGACCTTCACCTCTTCACGTTACAAATGAATATGAACAACATGCACATTAGTCTCGATGACCATACCCCATTGCCACTGTTATCTGTATTGTTACAAAAGGTAAAGTCTGTTTGTCTGTCCTGCGATCACCCATTTCGTACCCATGTTTTCATGCAACCTGCTTCCATATGGCATTGTCATTTGTTGTTGCAGTAGCAACCTGTCAACACAATACTAAACTAAGGCAACCAAATGACATTTCAACAATACCAATGGTGCCAATGGCATCAACAATGGCTGACTGTTGCCATGCGAACAGGCACTGTTCCGCACGCATTTGGAAAATTCGAATATTGTAGGGACGGTAGTCCCTATTGCAAGACCAAACAACCTAAAACAACAAGGTAAATTTTTCCGGGTTTTCCTTCTCCGTCAATAGGACGGTGTGGATCTGTGTTCAAAACCTCGCAGTTCCACCTGCTGCAGGATTTAAGTTATGATTTTTTTCTCCGTCAAATACCTCATTTGTTCCTGATTCCACCACCTAGCAATGTCAATTCCTATTTACACCTCGCCATATTGTTAGCGAAATCTCTGGGTTAGCGAAATCTCTGGGGTGAGCGGATTGTACTTATTATTACAGTTGAATCCGGATAAAGCAGCCTTATGCAGACTTTTGGTTATGAAGGCCGGTCCCGGCATGCTTCCATAAGGCCCTGTGCATTTTACTCCTGATTAACGGACTCATTTTCACACCTCACCTTGGGTATAACATACCATTTCTTGGCCCTCGGTGGGAAAATATAGTTTTCCAGGCACAAAATTTGCACAAAGAAGACGGCAGAAGAAAATTTCGGAAATTTTGATCCTTCATAATTTTTGGGTGAGCTAATATTACATTTTTGACAGATTTCATTAATCGGCATGTAGTCTTGTAGTAGTGCATATTGCAGCCATATTGAAAGCAGAAATCTCTGTTTTCATTGCGTGACAAATTGGCTATAACAGACCTCGGTTATAACAAACTTTTTCCGCAGTCTCTTGAAGTTTGTTTTATCTGGATTCAAGTGTACTATTAACCCCTTCGCTACCTGCTATATTGCCATTGCCATCGCCATCGCCAGGTATTACCGGCCAACTCTTAAGCTGATTTAATTAGTAAATTATGCTACAGTATATGCGGAAAATCTACCTTGAGAAATGGGCACACGAATTTGCTGAAATCGTCGCATTTCGCGAAAATTAAGTAAGTTTGGGAGTTTTCAGATGCGACGGAGGCAATTAAATCAGACTAACCGTTGGCTGGTAGCACTCGACTTTCGTTTTTTTACGACTATCTCTGTGAAAATCATTTCAGGGACTTCTAAGCGACGAATATCGTCTCCAATACATTCATAGTGCAGACTGTAGTGTAGAGCATAAAGGTGTTAGTATGATATGATCCTACATGTATCACTAAACTGTTATTATTTGTAAAATATCTTGTCCTTATCTTGAGAGTAATTGCAAGCGACAACCTAGGCGATGGCGGTACCGGTATATCTGGTATTGCGAATGGGTTTAAAAAAAGAACTGAAATAAGAGCAAAAACTTTCCCTTCAGTAAAAAAAGAGAAGTAAGACCTCCACGGCGGAATGAAAGTACTGAAACAAGGCAGGCGCACGTAAGACCTTCACCAATTGATTTAAGCTGTACCACAGGTCTTACTCAAGCAATTTTCAAGTACTGCATGGAACGGCTAGTAAAAATTACTGCTACAAACTACTCAGAGCAGTAGGTAGGGTTTTATTTCGAAAAGGAAAAAAAAATTGGAAAAAAACTAAACCCATCCTAACAGACTTGGTCCAATCGAAAAAGACCCTCTAAAATTCACCAATCTATAATATTAAAATCCTTGCGGTGTTTGTATAAGTAGTCTGATTGGTGCGCCCCCATATTGTCGTTACTGCCACGTTCCGATTGGCCCTCTTTCAACACATGCGCCATGTGGTGTAAACAACACCACTGGTGAGTTGCCGGGGAAACTGTCCATTCCTTCTCTGTATTGTTGCCCAGTTGGCACCACTGTGAAGTTGTTCACAAAGTCAGTAATGGAACGACAGACACACGAATGACATGTTCTCACTAATTGGGACATTCGAAGACTGCTGGAAGGTTAACGTTACACCCTCATCCGGCGATATGGTGCACCGAATAGGTACCCCAGGCCACAGGCCTAGAAAAGAGCGAGTGAAGCGAGTGGTTTACTGGGCCTGCGCCCGAGGAAAATGCAAGCGGAGTGAGGGTTTTCCTAGTTAACGTTTATATGTGAAGGATTAAACAGAGTTAAAATCAGCATCTGAAAGGGGTGCAGATTCTGCATGAATGTTTCATGGCAATAATTCGCACCAATCGCATAGAAATTCAAGGTGCTTAATATTGAAGTTCCTAATTTCACTTATACACTTATATGGAGTGGCTCACGGAAAATTAATGTGTGGAATTTTTGTTGTACTACTAGTAACTATAGTTACTGCTAACTGAGCAGTACCCTTGCACTACACTGATACTGCTAAGTTAGAAGTAACTAGTAGTGTAACGAAAATTCCACAAATTGTTTTCAGAAAGGAGATTTCATGAGCAGTAAATTGGAAATTGCTTGAGTAAGACCTATGGTACAGCTTAAATCAATTGGTGAAGGTCTTACGTGCGCCTGCCTTGTTTCAGTACTTTCATTCCGCCACAGAGGTCTTACTACCCTTTTTTTTCACTCAAGGGAATTTTTTTTGCTCTTATTCATATATTAGTTGAAACCTAAGACATTTCATGCCAAGTGTTTCAGTAAAAATATAAGTATTTTATAAGATATACCGTATTATATTATAAATAAATTTACATTTTCTTGTTAGGGCGACATGGTGGCGGAGTGGTTAGTGCCGCAGCCTTCCACCTCTAAGGTCCCAAGTTCGATCCCCGGGTCGGACGGAGGATTCTTATGTGGATAGAGTTTCGATGGGTTCTCTCCGTGTTCGCGTGGGTTTTCTCGGGGTTCTCCCGTTTCCTCCCGCTATCAAAATCCATCACAGCGCAGGCAAATGATTAAAGTCGGTTAAATAAAAGATGATCCCCTAAGAGGCCCAACACGGGGTATCCATTATTATTATTATTATCTTGTTATATTATATTATTTTGGTAAGACGCTGATTACATATTCACATATTAGTAAAAATTTTACACATACCCTTCGTAATGTAGCATTACGATAATCTAGTGAAGCTAGGCCTTACGCATACCTGTCTTGTTTAATAAATTTCTATCCGCCATAGAGGTCTTACTACCCATTTTTTTGTTTTTTTTTTTCAGAATGGAAGGTTTTTGTGATAATCTCCTACTTCAAGGAGGTTTAATCAACGGTACATGCCGCTTTGTCCTCTTTTTAAGTTCAGGTTAACCTCAACAAACTAACTAATTAAAATGTGACACCATTGTGCATGTAAAGGCATGGAAAATAGTGTACGTTGTGGTTTTTTTTTTCCTCGAATCTCCCCCCGTAGTTAGGCAACGCAACCGAGTCGCTCCTGACGCCAAAGAGCATAGTTACCGTGTCGGGTACTGCGCTCTCGAAGGCCATTGCCGCTCAGTGAATTCAAGTGGACCTCGGGGGACTGCGAGAAGGGGGAGAGCCAAGAGAAGCAGCGTTCTATTCCTTCCACTCTCCCAGGCCAACTGACACTGTTTTCTCAAAACATCTTTTGGGGGTAACCAGGGGCAACACCCAAGAACACTCTCTCTCTTGTTGTAGCAACCGTTTTGTCTGGCTCTGCGTTGCCAGGGGTGAGTGTTAGGAATGTTTTGCAAGTAGGGGTGTTGACCCCTGAAATGGATGGGGGTCATTTCCTCCCTCGAAGAGCATCACCCACCTTGCTGTCTCCGTCTCCGGCCATCTTCTCTGTGACCTCCCCCCTTGGGCTGACCTCTGCCCTGAGCTCTAACCCGCCTTCTGGTGTAGTTCTCCAAGCGAAGAACTAGGACACAGCCGCGGACACAACCGATCTCACCAAGCCAACATTCGAAATAAAAGATGGCCGCCGATTTTGTTCCTTTTTTTTTTTTTCTTCTTCTTGTCTTCTCAGCGTTGCCAACCTGACCATTAGAAGCTACCGTATCACCCGAGTCAAAAAAAAAATACCGTATTTCGCCGAAAATTACCGCACATTTTAAAACTGCGTTTTATGAATGAAGCATTAGGGGGGAAAATATTACATACATGCGAATATGTCCTTAGGAATTTTCAAAATCTCGCAAAATACGCGCTGCAAAAGGTAAAACGAACACAACCGAGAAAAATCCGCCGCAGGCGAAATATTTTTTTTTTGTTCAAGGTCGCACAAGCTTATGTGAATGTAATGGACATGAACAACGGAATCCTCCTATACTGTACACGCGTCGGATATTATTTTTATTTTTCATTTTGAGTACTATACACCTCCTTGACCATCTTCTCAATCTGGACAGGGAGCATATTATAATACATAAGAGGCGCAAACATTCGATTTCCGCGTCTCTCGGTTTGGGGCCGTTGCCAAGGCTGGCGGCCATTTTGAAGTGTGGGCAACGCCAACGAAGTATATATAGGGTACAGGCAAAAATTGGGTCCGCCATCTTTGATTCGCGCGTGTTCTTGCCGTGTATAGTTGCCATAGCCGCCACAACCATCAAAGAAGGCGGACCCTATTTATACCTCGTTGGCGTTACCCACACTTCAAAATGGCCGATAGCCTTGGCAACGACCCCAAACAGAGAGACGCGGAAATCGAATGTTTGCCCCTCTGATGTAACTGACAGAGAACAATGGAATCCTCCTATATTGTACGTACACACGTCGGATATTAATTTTATTTTTATTTCATTTTGAGTACTATACACGATTACACCTCTGGAGGTATTGAAGATGACTAGTTACTGTGTGTACTGGAAGGTCTTCCACGACTGTGCACATGCGCTTAGCAGTAGTTGAAGGACTTTTGTCATTCGGCTGAAAGTACACGAAGCGCTGCTTCTGTGCAAGAGGTTGTAACCCATTTTCCATGCCTTGAGAAGCCGACCTGAAAATGTTTGTCGATGGGCATGTAAATATATGATTAGTGGACTAGCCAACCTGTGTAACGGGACAAACCTCCTTTTCCTGATGGACAAGTGCATGCTTGGTCTCCATGAATTACATTTGGAAAATACCCTTTCCATTGAACTCGCACCTATCACGGGACCAGTCATTGCTGGAACAGGCCTAAAAATGGGCACAGCTGGGGACAACAACGGTGTGAAATAAATGGACCAGAATTTTTCTCACAAAAACTGAACGAACGTCTGTATTCGCCTCAATTATTTCCCCCCCCTCAGAATTCCTCCCATTCACACAAGTTTTCCACAACAGAAAATAAAGGTTACGCCCTCCCGTAATATCATCCGTCTCCTCTGTAATGTATGTTTATGTACACACATTTGTCTCGAACAACAAACAGGATCACATCTGGAGGTTTGGCGACCCATTGTCACGTTGGCAGCACTTTTTAGCTACAACCAAATTCCGCCCCCTCGATTAATTTTCACGTCATTAAACTCTTCTTTTTTTGTGTGTGTTACTTAACAATGAACACTTTTTGCAACAATGGGTGAACATATGGGAAGGAACAGAACCCCCTGGATAGGTCCCCCTTTTTTTTTTAGTTGGGTTTGGAAGGAAGTGGGGGTGGGTCACAGCACAATGGAGACGGAAGCGAGCCTGAACAGCCTGCAGTTTGGGTTCCGCATGACCACCAGGAGTTGGGGGTTCCACTCCCTGGTGCGCATGAGCCTGGTGAGCGCCGGGAGCGCCATGAACCCAAGGCTCTCACCGCACGCCTCGGTGAAGGAAAACTCTCCCTCGCACACGAATCCTGCGACGGACCTGGAACAAGACTCTTTCACATCCGAGACTGGAGGAAGCCACATCGCCCGCTGCTTCTCATCGTGCTGCTTTGACGGTCCCGACGAGTCCAGGGAACTCAGCTCCTGGTTGCGCTTCAGGTCCCGACGGTCCAGCTCACGGCCTCCTCCAGCCTCTTTCAAACGCTGGCGTAACCTCCGCCTCTTGCGCTTCAGCCGCCTAAACAAGTCTACATTAGTATCGCACGTTTGACATCGAAGCATGTGGCTTACCTCAGTACTTTCCGGTGCTCCTCTCTGGTACGGTGCCGTTCCGCCTCGTTCTCATCCCTATGAAGCGGCTCCTCCGCCGGCTCACCCGCAATGTCCTGCGGGTTAGGCAGGCACACCATGGAATGCGGTCCCATCCTTCCCCGCCGATCCATATGAAGACGGACTGCGACCAAGCACTGCTCCGCCTCGCTTCCTTCCCCGACCGCCTCGCCCGCCTCGTTATCTAAAGCCCGCTGCAGCCTGTGAAGCCGACTCTTGTCCCGCAGCACCCAGAAGTTTGGCGGCTCATCTTCACCAGTCTTGGAGCTATCAGGGCTATCCTCCGATTTCGAGCCCTCAGCGTCCTTGGACCAGTCTTGAACGAGCTTGTTCCATGGGCAGTGGAAGGGGGCCACGGCTCCCAGCTTAACAAAGTTGGTCCGCTTATCCGGCGGCCGTCTGAAAATGAGCGGTGATGCTGAGGCCAACCAAGCCCCTTCCCAACCAACCCCCAAATTTCCATTTCCGAATTGCTGAAATAGCTCCCCCAATAATTTAAATCAATTAAAAATGCAAGTGCTGAACACCCAGCTGGTCACTGTAACTCAGAACATTGGCAGATATCATTACATTGGGATCACCTAATAATTAAAAAACATAAAAAGGGTCTGCTATTGACATGAGAAAATTATTGATTCAGACATGCACAATATTGACTAACTTTTGCCCGACACACTTACAGCCTTGGTTTGTGCTACAATTGCGCAACTGTAATTAGGCTTATCCTAGGCATGTGTGAAACCAATCAAGCTACGAGGTGGGAACCAATTCTGCATCACTGGAACTGCCAAAAATGCAGTACTGGAAGCACCAGAAATGTGGTAGAGCTGTATTATTACACACACAGAAGAGTAACCGTCGGCTAAAACATAGCCTAGCTACTGCTTTATCTCATTTGGTATAATTAGATAATTACAACATTAGTACTGAGCGATGACGTTTTTTTCCCCCCTATCACACATGAGACTGTCCGACGAACGCATCGTTCGACTCTAACTTGCAAATCTCATCAACATCTGCTCATAACAGTGCGTTATAGAACGTCTTACTCTACACCTAACTGAATATTGAACAAACAAGACAATTAGTGCTAGCAATGTAAGACTATCTGGAAACAAGTTAATGGTATTGAATTAGCGATTGCTGGATCCCCATCCTTTCCAACAATATCATGTACGTACCCCAACAATTTCTGACATATCAAATCCAATAGTCATAGTATACTTTCACTGTTAACCTTATTATCAAATATTTGGCTGCAAATATGCAATTTGCACTCTGAAAATTGCAGACTTGGGGAGTGCAAACCCGAATTACCAGAACTGTCCAGCCAGTCCACTTTCGAGCATCCAGGTCAATGTCCAGACCTGGTCCAGAAAGACTTGTTAAGGCCGGTATCCACGTACGAGATTCTCGCATACGAGGAGCCGCGAGGAGCCAACTGCGCAGATACGAGGAAAGGGGGAAAAAGTTGAAAATTTTCAACTTTCTCGTATCTGGGCATGCCCAGTTGGCTCCTCGCGGCTCCTCGTATGCGAGAATCTCGTACGTAGATACCGGCCTTTACAGCCAAATCCAAAAAAATATCTGGCAGGTCTGGGCCTAAAAAAGGAACGATGACCAAGAGATGAAGGAACAAGCTTAAAGAGCTTAACATAGCCTTCAAAACACAGTACCATCAATTAATTATGGTTTCGTAAACATGGCACAGCACAGCAAGTTCTTTTTTTTAAATTATTTTTATGTACGGCCAATCAGTAGTTACTTTTGCACAAAAATTATTTTCATCAGCATTGGTACTCGGTCTGGCTTAACACTAGTCATGGAGCTATTGGCCACGTCCAATATATCAGGGGGAACATTTTATAATTCTGGTTACTTGTTACGCTTGTATATCGATAATAACGGGAGATTTTCTTGCGTGCACCTGCTGAGAATTCTATTCTACAAAATATACTTGTATGATAAGTAATCATAAAACTTTCACAAGTTGCACATGTGAAAGCCTTACACCACATATTGGCTAAACCTAGAAGCAAAACATACCATTTCAGAATGGGTGGTAAATGTTGAAATTTCCACTCCCAAAATGTCAAGTTCAACTGGTTTTCATAAAATACTTCTCTCATGAAATTCATTACCCATTATTAATCACAAAGCCGCAATTCCAGGATGGTTTCTTCCCTCAAACTGCCTAAATAATTACTGAAAGTTGTGTGTAATAATTCCACATGAAAAAGTGAAGTTCTATACATTCTGGTTTTGCAAAAAATATGCATTTCAAATTCTCAATTTTTCAATTATTTCTACTTTAAATTCCCGACGAGGCAAAAAGGAATTATTTTTTAAAAATTAATTTTCATTTCTCATGCAATGGTAGATTATGAGTGAGACCAAAAGCCGGATACGGTGTTAACGCTAATAAGACAGGCGCATCATATACTGATACGGTAGCTCTAAAAAAATTCTGCTGGCAAAACTGTAGCATTTTCCCCACTATGTAACGTGGTTTCTGTGTGGCTTTTTAAATTTTCTCTCGCGTAAAAAATCGCGAGTTTTGGACTACAAAATCTTACAAAAATAAACCGGATTAACCAGATTAACTTTGCGACCAGTGACAAAAAAAAACAAAAGAAAATAATAATATATCCGACCTTGGCGGCTAATTTGTGGCATACACAGTTGTCCCCAAACGTCCTCAAGAGATTCCACAATAAAATTAGTGCATACGATAATGTAAAGCTTTAAAAATAAATTTAAAATGTTCGCAAATGCCGATTAGCTGCTGGCGGCTCACTGCCCAACTCCCGGCCGGCCTCCGTCAGGATGGAGGGGCGCATACCCCACGGGGTTTTAGAACAGCTGTGGCGCAAGGGAGGTTTCCAGTCGGGAGGGTGTGTGTGTTTATCACTGTAGCTCGCCTGGCAGGCTTGTGACGTAATTCATGCTATGTGCTTATGTACTGCTTTGAACCGAAGCAGTTTGGAGTAGGGGATATGGTGTCCGACTGCTAATCGGGAGGTCCTGGGATCAAATCCCGGGGCCGGCAACTCTGACCGTGGTTTTCTGTGGTTTCCCCCGGTCCTTCCAGGAAAATTCCGGAGTTGTTTCCGTAATTAATAGGCCACAGCCGCTTCCTCCCGTCCCTATCCTACCCCAAAAAGCGCAGTAAAATGAAAGCAAAGAGTTCCAGGCAAAAACAAAACTTCCCCCCTAAAGAGCCGATAGGCTGATAACGGGGTATGAATTATTAAATTATTATTATGTACTGCTTTGTTCAGCGGTGCAAAGGCTACATACCGATATACTTTTTGTCAAGCAGGCAGAGTGACAAAAAATTGGAGTAGGCACGATACCCCCTGCGCCACCTTGTTGAAGAATTTCCCCTGCGTATGGTATGAGAGGAGGGTCATACAGATGGCCTCAGGATCAGGCCTGGCCACTATACGAACTTATTCACTAGCGTATTTACGTCTCGTCCCCCAAGTGACAAAGCAAGCGAATTTTTTTGCAGATACTTGCTAAAATGCGAAAAACCACCCGTCTAATTAGGGTTAAAGTGGAACAAATTGCACAAAAAAAAGAAGAGAATTCGACTGGATTTTCGCAAAAACCTGCATCTATAAAAGTAGACTGACAACCAAAGTAACTCTTCTTACCCTCCTGAATTTTGAAAAATTTTGGATTTTCTAATTCACCTTGGCCTATAGTGTTGAGAAAACATCACCTCCGCTGCTAATTTCAAAGTTAGCAGGATGAAAATACAGCCAAAAGGCGATGTTCCGAAGCCACAACACTTGCATCCGGTCGCGAGTCGCTGGCCAACACACACGAGGGATAAATAGGGTACAGGCAGGCCGAAAAGGTCCGCCATCTTTGGTGGTGTTGGCGGACAGCCCGTCGCACTTCACGGTAAGAACACGGATGAATGAGAATATTTTTGCCGTATGAGTTCCTTTAATGCACTTTTCTACGTATTATTCCGTAAATACGGCAAAAAGGTGCCACCGCCTGGCCGCCAACACCACCAAAGATGGCGGACCTTTATCTCTCGTTGGCGTTGGCCGGCGACTAGCAACCTGGTGCAAGTGTTGTGGCTTCGGAGCATGAAATTTTGAAGTCGAGTTACCAGATACAAATGTAACTCAGCATGCGCATACTTGTGCATTGGGAAAAATTTCCACCTGTACATTTCCTCAGTCGCGGTAGGGTGGCCCCTTTCACACTTCAGTCACTATTAGCAGTGTTTCTCAAGCCCAGAGCCACAACACACCATGCCCTTGCAACACCAGGTTACCTGCTGGATATTTAATAAAATAAATGCTCTCATTGCACAATGTTCAATTGGTGCATTACAACAAGAACAAATCATGGGCCACCTTGGTAAAAGTTCAGGTTTGGTGAAAGATTTGCAAAACGTTTTGTTTGTTTCGGTACGAGTTTCATTTGTCGCACGAGAAATAATAAAAGACGGTATTCGGTCTCGAGCTAAACCTTTTCTGGAGTTACCGTTGCGATCCTAACCCGTAGGTGTCGGAAGATGACTGGTCTTTACACCACACACATTGTTCTTGATGATGCACATGAAAAGTAGCCTCATCCAAACAAACCTGCCGTAGGAGCGTTCACTTGTTCAGCCCTCCCCTGTGTACGAAGTATTGAATGAGAAGTATCCCAGTGCCTAGCTCTCCAGAAGCTCAGCTCTTACCCCGATCGACTCTTTGTGTGGAGATACATGTATGGTAAAAAGATCACCAGCACCTACGGAAAACATTTCAATGGTAACGCCAGACATGATATGTCTCAGCTGGTTAGGCACGACACCGATTACCATATTTACATTTGCCAAGCGACAAATGCGAGCTCATATCGAAACAAACTTAGGGTGAGCCTAAAAATTTATACATTTCTCAGTCTAATCATAACTAGATGCAGGATATTGCAGGCAAGTTTGGAAGAAACAAAAGCTGCCTTGCTTGGTCATTGTAAATGGTGACAAATTTTGAAGCAGTGTAAATTTACGAGGTAGATCATTCCAGTTCTTAGCATTGCTGATATCACACTTTTCTCTATTATCTCTAAGATGTAAAAATAATATATAAATTATTTTTTTGTCAGCGCATTCAATTGTTGAACTATGCTTTCTGAGGACCATCAAGGTAGCACTATGGGTAAGCGCCAAAGTGTGTTGAATAAAGGCCCATTCACACAGGCCGTCGACGGTTTTGGTTTTAGTTCTCGTCGACGCCGCGGGCCCT